>JAJOZX010005694.1:0-20000 GCA_023014485.1 Bathynomus jamesi | reverse complement strand
GTTGTCCCATTTTCTGTTTACCGTTTTCTTAGTTTTTCAGGGTAACTATAATTAAAATGCTCATTTCATGATTTCAATTTGAATTTAAAATGCAATAAGTCAGTAACCTAAAACATTATAACTTAAAATAATCACTGAAAATTTATTTATAAAATTTAGAACATTTAATATTAATCGGCAAATAATCGGAAAAATTTTGCTGATGAAGATGCCGATGTCGATTAATCGGTGCATCACTAATATATATATATATATATATATATATATATATATATATATATACAGGGGCGGATTAACATTTTCTGGGCCTTAGGCTTAGTATGTATGATCGGGCCCTTTTATTCAATACTATAAAAATTTAATTTTTATTGAGGGAGTAATGCATAATAGCGCACAAAACAAGTGTGAACGTGGTTGAACGTGTTTACAGCGGTGTGACTTGTGGCTAGGCTACAAATATCATAATTGATGCACATCGAGTGGGAGTATTTGCATAAAATTGACTGTCAGTATATTATTAATGAATTCGCAGGCAAAAAATGTCGCAAATTACAATTTTAAATATTTCTATATATATGTATTTCAATTTTTATGTATCTCATTTTCCGAAATAAATACTTTTGTTTGATTGTTTTTTTTTACTTATACACATATTTTTGGCGGGCCCCTAAGACATCCGGGCCTTAGGCTTCAGCCTGTGCAGCCTATAGGGCTATCCGCCACTGTATATATATATATATATATATATATATATACACACACACACACAGTGTTATATATATATATATATATACACACACACACACATTATATATATATATATATATATATATATACACACACACACACTCGTGTATATATATATATATATATATAATAATATATTTATATATATATATAAGATTTCCATTAAGAAGGTTTACACATATATCTTATTGCTTTTTATTGATATTTTAGTAATGTATGGGAAGTGGAAAGTTGAGTGGTTTTTTAAGAAATTGTACAAGTTGTCAAGTGACGAACTGACCAAATGTGCAGTTTTTTTATGCATGAAGGAGGGGCCAAAGGCAATGCCCGCAAAAGCGCCCGCCCACCCATAGAAGAAGAAGAGATCCAAAATCAAGGTCTGGAGTTTTCGAGATGCCTAGACACTGCGTTTGAAAGATGGGAGGTCATACACAGGAGGAAAGATGGATTGAGGAAGATTGTTCCAGAGTTGACCGGTTGAGCACAAGAAAGATTGAAAATACCGATTAACCCTTGCGTTAGAGAGTTGGACAGAAAAGGAATGAGAAAGTGTAGAAAGTCTGGTATTGCTTGCGTGCTCTCCTTAAAGGAGGAGGCATGTAGTTAGAGAGTTTAGAAGAGCAATGTCTGTTATAACAGCAATAGTAACGAGAGAGTGAGGCGACATTGCGGCGAAGAGAGAGAGATTGAAGACAGTCAGTAAGAGGCGGGGAATTGATAAGACGAAAAGCCCTTTATTCCATCCGGTCAAGTACAGCTGTGTGGGTTGAGCCACCCCACACATGACTGCCATGAGAAGCATATTCCATACAGGAATGAAGAAGACCCCTATAAAGAGACAGCAACTGAGTAGGGGTCAAGAAACTGCGGAGGTGATACAGCACAACTAACCTTTTAAAAGCTGTTTTAGAAAGAGAGAATATGTGATCTTTCCAGGAAACTTCACGAGAAAAGGAAACGTCAAGAATGTTAAGAGAAGAGGAAGGATTGAGTTGTGTATTGTTGGAGGAAGGGGATAGTCGTGTGGAAGATTGTGACGAGTAGACAGATGGAGGAAGTGAGTTTTTGAGGCATTGAAAGCCACAATGTTTTCTCCGCCCCAATCAGAGATAGCAGAAAGAACAGAGGTCAGGTGCCCCCATAGGCGTGCTCGTCCCACGCGAATCATGAAGTGACTGCTCGCTTTGGGAAGCGGGTGAAGTGAAGACTGGAATCATCGGCATAGGAGTGAATAGGGCAGGAAGGAAGTGCGAATTAAAAGATCATTAATAAATAAAAGGAAAAGAGTGGGTGACAGGAGAGGACAGAACCTTGAGGAACACTACTGTTACTAGCTTTAGGAGAAGAACAGTGGCCATCTACAACCGCAGCTATAGGTCAGCTAGAAATGAAATTAGAGATGAAAGCACAAATTGAAGGATAGAAACCGAAGGAAGGCAGTTTCGAAATTAAAGATTTGTGCCAGACTCTATCAAAAGCTTTTGATATGTCTAGCACAATAGCAAAAGTTTCACCGAAATCCCGGAAGGAGGATAACGAAGAGTCAGAGAGATATGCAAGAAGATCGCCAGGAGAGCGTTTCTTACGGAACCCATACTGACGATCTGAAAGAAGATTGGTAGAAGAGAGATGTTTAAGAATCTCCCTATTACGGATAGATTCAAAAACTTTAAAAAAGGCAAGAAATGAAAGCAATTGGACGATAGTTGGAGGGTTGAGAGCGGTCACTCTTCTTCTTCTTTGGGACATGCTGAATGAAAGCGACCTTCCAGCAGGAAGGAACAGTACCAGATGAGAGACAAAAACGAAAGAGTTTGCCTCCTCTTGGGAGGATCCAAAGGCCAAATTGAAGCGATAGGACAGGAAGCAGATATAAGATTGTGGTCGGAGGAGCCCAACGGAGAAAAAAGTTGGAGAGTAAAGAAGGATGAGAGGTAAGAAATAAATCGAGAATGTTGTGCCTATCTCCAAGGGGATCGGGGATACGAGTAGGTGCTGCACAATCTGCTCTAGGTCATTTAGGATAAAAAAGTTGTAAGCTAGTTCACCAGGGGTGTTAGTGAAATGGGAGGAAAGCCAAAGGTGGTGGTGAACACTGAAATCCACTAAAATGGAGATTTCAGCAAAGGGAGAGCGGGAAAGAATGTATTCCACTTTGGAAGTGAGGTAGTCAAACAATTTTGGATAGTCAGTAGAATTAGGAGAAAGCTAAACAGCGCAGATGTATTCAGTTTGAGATCGGTATGTAAGCCGTAGCCAGAGGGTATAGAATTCAGAAAATTCGAGTTGGGGATACAAGAACAAGTTAGGTCATTGCGTACATATACGCAACATCCACCTTTGGAGTGAAATTGAGTATAGAAAAATAGAGGGTAGAGAAAAGCGGTTGCTGTCAGTATTCCCAGACACCTGAATTTCAGTGAGGAAGGGAAAGTGAGGATTAGAGGAGGAGAGGTTACAAGGAGTTACAAGGAAAAGAAGTACCTCAAAAGGCCTTGCGGCCCATACCGAGGATACCAATGGCAACGGTGCCAGGGAAAATTTTCTACACCCTCAAATAGTGTGCAAGATTTGGTGTTCAACAGATTGAAAATTTGAGAAAAGGCCACGAATGTTGCAGATGTTTAAGAAAAATGAATCAGACAGAGGCCCAGAACATCTCGAATGGGCGGTAGCAGATCCAGCCCCACTGCCCGGGTCTGCGTTCCCGGTATCGGCAGTGGGGGAGTCAGAAGTGGGGACATTTATGGTCCCCTCCCCAGGGGACTCCAAGGCTCTTGATGTTGATGCGATGCCATTTTTTTTTTAATTTTGAAAATATTATGTAGTGTGTAGATGCATGTGTATGTAGTGAGGAATAGGGAGAGAAGCGTGTGTTTGAGAGCATGCTGGACTGCTCACAGGGTAGATGAGACACGGAAAAAGATCAGCTAAGGAAGACAGTGATAGGAGAAACGGGAGTTGCAGCACTCCCTATCATCTGTCTAACGTCCCCCCCGGGAGTACTTCCCTGGTCGATTAGTGTCTACAATCTCCTCCTATGTGCGCGGAGAGATAGGAAAAAGATAAGAAAATTTAGGAAATTTATAATTTCAGTGTTCTATCCCATAAGTGTTTCCTTTACCACAAAATCATGCCCTTGAACCCCAAAATTTTAAAGTAAGGAATACCAAATTCCAGTAAACTGCTCTTGTCTCGAATAAACTGGACTCAAAGGACCTCATTCTACGCTTATAAAGTATTAATTAAGTCTTTCTTTACATATTTGATATTAGCTGCGCATGAGGATAATTTCCAATGAAAGTTTGTATAACCTTTGGTTTGCTTCCGCCCGAATTGTTCATTCTGACGAAGGCCAAGATTTTCACTCCACCTTAGCCCTACAGTTTGACATGGAATTCGAACACGCCCCACCAGCAGCTCAGCGTCTTAACCACTAGGCCACCCAGGGTACCCATTTATCTACCAACCAATTTCTTTTATTGTGGGGAAGGATGAACAGCTGGGTTTTGCTGCGCACCGGCTGCCGTCACCGGGTCTCGATCCCGGGGTCGATGGATTCGTAGTCAGCGACGCTAACCACTACACCACCGCGCATAGAATTTTATTTATATAACGGCACCATCATTTTGACTAGCAGAGATAACGACTATTTCCAGAAATCTTCTTACGTCGTTATTGTCTTCCTCACAGTGTTTCTTCGATTCATTAATAGCGCGATCTTATAACACATACGAAGAACCAACTTGCAATGGAACTGTTGTTCATGGTATTCTCTTCATTAAAACAACGTATTTAACCATCACAGCACGAACGGGTATCCGTTGAAACATTTTTTTTTTTTTTTTTGTAGTCGACAGACTCGCATATGAAACAATTTTTAGAAGTATCTCGCGCGTAATTTCAGCAGAAACTCGTATATGCCCATACTTATAGTCTTAAGATTTTTAATTACGGACGATTAATGAGGTCATTTTTGTAATTAAGAGGGAAGGTCATTTATATATAATATTCAACTTCTCTCTTGAAAAAGCTCAAAAATGCTTTTTGTAACTTAAATAAAGATAAGAGTTTCGGTTTTTATATTTTTAAACTAAAATGAAAAACACACACACACACACACATATATATATATATATATATATATATATATATAGTAACGACAGAAGAATTCTTCGGGAATCTTATCCTCACTCAGCAGGAATATAAAAAAAAAAGACACGACTCTCAACATTTATTGGTCAAACGTTTCGGTCCGCTCCGGGGCCATCTTCAGTAACTAAATGAAAGAACATCAAAATTTGAGAGAAAAATCAATAATGTACAGGGTGTCCCAGAATTAACTATCTATTTCAATGAAATCGGACAAATTTTTTAAAAAACACTTTTATTTATGTTTATCATGTCTAATATGTGTTAAAAATGTATAAATTTCTAAATTTTTTTCATAATTTTATTTTCATAATTTTTTCATTATCTGGTCCAATGAAAGACCGTCTGAAGTCATAGAATGGCAAAGAGACTCTCCAAAAGTTAACGTGTGGCTTGGAATGACCAAATCCAAAATTTATGGCCCATTCTTCTTTGCGGAAGCAACTGTAACAGGTACCGTCTACCTTGATATGCTTCAGCAGTTTCTCGAACCACAGCTTCTTGATGATGGCATTCTTGATAATGTTGTGTTTCAACAAGATGGAGCACCATGTCATTATGCTCTAATTGTTCGAGAATACCTCAACAGACGCCTTCCGAATCGGTGGATTGGACGTGGAGGACCTCGACCTTGGCCTCCGCGTTCTCCGGATTTGACACCCCTGGATTTCTTTGCATGGGGTTTCATAAAAACAAAGGTTTATCGCCAAAAGATCAATAGTTTAGCTGAACTTAAAGAACGCATCCAGTTGGCAGTGCGGGAGATAACACCTGAAATGCTTCAAAATGTGTTTCGCAGCGCTGAGGATAGATTTGAAATTTGCAGAGATACAGACGGTGCACATGTTGAAACTTCTCAATAAAGTTTTGACTTATGATTTATAAATCTATTTGTTTTTGTATCATAATTTAGTAATAAACACAAAATTATGTCAGTTTTTATTAAATTTGTCCGATTTCATTGAAATAGATAGTTCATTGTACAGAAAACAATGTAAAACCTTTTATACAAAATAAGGAAAATAGTTTAAAAAGTTTTTTTTTGAAAAATAAGACAATAAAATAATATAAAGTCAAACCCATTAAAAGTAAACACCAGAATAAACTAAAATTTAAAAGGACCAACCTAAGTGGTACGAGTTCCAAACGACAACTGGAGAAAAGGGAAAGGAGTATGAATCTAAAATTGATGAGTTGTGTTGAAAAAGATGTTGGCTGGTTGGTTATTATAAAGTATGTAATTTTATCGAGGAAAAGCTGGCATTTAAATCTGGATTTAATTTTCTGATAAAGAGGGATTCTAAAATTTTGAGATCAAGTGAATTAGGAGCAGACGACATATATATATATATATATATATATATATATATATATGTTTCAGACCAACAAAGACCCTAGGATCCACTCATGGCTGGTCTACCTAACTGTGTTCGTAATTGTATATTGTGTATGTCCTCCGTGTTGGCGGAGGGGACCTACAATTTTACGTGGGTTCCGAACCACAAGAACATAAGAAATTTATGTAAAAACTGCCTGTACATTGGCAACGACCAATTTTTACAAAACTACATAATTATCAATTTAAAACTAATTAATTATCGATTTAAAACTAAAGATAGAATATCTGGATCCAGAGGATCAAGTCATAATAGACTACTATCCACAATTATGTTACACACTATATTTATTTATAACCGACATGCAAATATATCAGGTCCAAAGAATCCAGTCAATTTCATTACGGTATCCATCAATACCAGTACCTTGCCAACCAAAAATAAGTCACGGTCCATATCGATTGCGGACCAAGTCAAAATGTACAACCATATACATTACAATATATATATATATATATATATATATATATATATATATATACTTAGGAGAGGAGGAAAAGTGTAGGTGTGGCTGTAAAGACTGTACAGTAATGTAGAAATGTGTGTGTGCACCCATTTTGGGTCTCCCATTTCAAGGTGTTTGTGGGGCAAGTGAAGATCATGAGTTTTTCAATACCTCACAGTACTATGGGGGGGGGGACCGCTCGGCAGAGGAATCTCTTTAAATGGGGTGTGTAAGGACAGAAAGTATCCCCTAACCCCAGATGCTGCCTCCCACAACACTTGTGTTGAGCTGTGGGATCTATCACCACAAAGCCTTAATTTTACTACCTTAAACTATACCCAATCTAGCAACATATGCGTCTAATCGATTTTTAAACCTGTTTTTAGACGTGCTACTAATTACTTCTACCGGCAAACTATTCCAGCTATTTACTATTCTATGCGTAAAAAAGTTTTTGGCAACTGCTGTCTCGAACCTTCTACTTGTCAACTTACACCCGTTATTTCTAGTCCTACTATATTGAGATATTTCGAAAAAGCTATCTCTATCTACGTTATCGAACCCATTCATAATTTTGAAAACCTGGATTAGATCACCCCTTAGCCTCCTAGTCTCGAGTGTAGTCAATTTTAACTCCTTAAGCCTATCCTCGTACGACTTTGACCTAAGCGACGGAATCATCTTAGTTGCTCGTCTTTGAACTCTTTCGATTTTGTCTATATCTTTGCGCATATGCGGTTTCCAAAATTGGACCGCGTACTCCAAATGGGGTCTAACTAATGATTTATAAAGAGGAACTATAATATCGCGCGATTTGTACTCAAAATTTCGAGCTATAAAACCTAACACTTTGTTCGCCTTATTGACCGCTGCTGTACTTTGTTTCGCTACTTTTAAATCACCAGTGACTATAACTTAAATCTTTTTCCTGCTCTACGCTTGTTAAATCTTTCCCTGACATACTATACGCAAAATTACCGTTACGCGAACCTATATGCAAAATTTTGCACTTATCAACGTTAAATCTCATTTGCCATGTGACTGACCAATCAACGATTTTATTCAGATCTTCCTGGATTTTACCTCTATCTTCGTCATTAATCGCCCTACCACCCAGCTTCGTGTCATCCGCAAACTTTGAAACTGTACTGACTAGGCCGACATCTAAATCGTTAATATATATAAGAAAAAGCAAGGGCCCAATACAGAAACCTGAAGAACGCCACTCGCTACATTAGCCCAACACGACTCCGCTCCATCAACGACCACCCTCTGTTTCCTACCTCGCAACCACTCTTCTAGCCAATTTATTGCTACACCCCTGATTCCATGAGCCTTAGTTTTTTCAATGAGTCTTTTGTGCGGCACGGTGTCAAACGCTTTTTGAAAATCTAAATACACTACATCAACCGCCCGATGTCTATCGTAAACGTCAACCACGCTTTGGAAAAATTCTAAAAGATTAGTTAAGCAAGATTTGTTTCGCCTAAAACCGTGTTGCGTATTTCTAACTAGTTTATGCAATTCTAAGTGTTCGACTATACGATCCCTAATTATTGATTCCAGTAGCTTACCTACAACAGACGTTAAACTGATTGGCCTATAATTTCCCGTGTGTTGTGCGTGTGTGTGCGGCGAAATTTATGGTTTTGGTTCAATGTTGAGATATTTCACGCACGAAAATGAAAGCAGGAGTAGCGACATTTCGTTCCAATTACTGAATAAAGCTTGAGAATGTTCCAAGGATTGGAGCGAAACGTCGCTACTCCTGCTTTCATTTTCCTCTGTGAAATATTTCAACACACACACACACATTATATATATATATATATATATATATATATATATATATATATATGATAGTAAATACTTAATTTACTCTTATAATATACCATTACTTTCAATATAAACGTCCATTTTCAACCTTGGAGTATTTTTATGTATGCAATTCCTTTTATATGTCTGTTTACCCAACTTTATACAACATTTTCGTAGAAGCAGTTGTAATAAAAAGAAAAACCCTAATCCTTATGTCCTTTCTCGGTCAACAAAATAGGAATGCCGAAAATGCCATTAAAAAACAACAACATATATTCCATTAGTCCTTGAGCCGTATACACAAAGTACGCATACTTCGCGTATAATGGTTATGTATACAAAAAATTGCAAACAACTTTCATTTGGTTCTTTGTTGTTCCTCCAACATCAAAAAATATTAATGTTTTATGTTTATATTTGTATGAAAATAGATGTGGTTTAAACGCTGTTTGGAAATGGTTACCCGAGCTTCGGTAAATATATTCTTACAGCAAAACTGGTCTACGAGTAAATGTGTCAGTTTATATATATATATTTATATATATACAGTAAACCCTCGTCCAACGCGTGTTTGTCCCTATATGTACAGTGCTTACAATAAGTCTCGCGCCTCTGTCTCGTCCCAAGCTAGTCTGTTAGGTATAAAATGGGCGGTCCTTATGGCAGCGGAGGTGTGTTCGGATTGGTGCACATAATTGCTCTAGCCCCATCAATGACGTCCATTATTACGTCACTTCTGCTACATTTTAGTGTTTAAAATACAAATGATTAAGAAGCAGAATGACCAAGTTTCTGGATGTTGGGATGGTTATGGAGCAATCCTAGTCATCATAATATTAGCTGGGCATTACATTATACCGTCTCAATATATACTGTAGAGTGTAGACTATAGAGAGCGACGAATTCGGCAAATATCCCAAATCATGGCATGATACCTAAGTTATTTTGACGCAGGTCTAAATTATTTGCTCAAATGCAATGATTGATATTAAGTAATTGTTGGGAATTGTTGTCAATATTATTGTTTGTGATACATATCCTACGTGAAGAATCTAATAACCAAACTCCTCAGTGAACCTCTCACGTGCTCGCATTTCGAGGAAGTCACGGTCGTCTCACTAATAGATAGTTTATCCATTGTTTTAAGTGGTAACCTATTTCATCTCATGAAAGTCATTAGTCTAAAGCAAGACTGGTGGGCTGTGAATCAGAGAAATTTGCATTTGATTTGTTCATCGTAATTATTACGTAATATAGTATACCGTATATAGTAGTATATAAGAGTTTATTGGTAGCATATCATATGACAATTCCCATAAACATGTGATGGCCTCGATGTTGCCAGTTTTTATTTTTTTCCTGAAACTATTACCTTCTCATAGTTTGTTTCAACAATGCATATATTATCATCTCCACGAGCGTAGACATTGCAAGAAAAGATTCTAACTAAGGATAAGTAAAGTTCTTTCATGGTCACAATATATACTTTTATAGATGTCAAACATAAAAATATAATAAAATTCTATATTAACATAAATATATATTCGATACACATTTACGTCATGGCTTTAACATCAGTATTTCGTATAGCTTCCTCCGGCATCAATAATTTCTTGCAATCGTTGCGGCATAGAAGAGGCCAGATTGTAGATAATGTTTGGTGCTACTGTAGTATGCAGTCTACCGTTAAGTTTCTACTGTAGTATGCGGTCTACCGTTAAGTTTCTACTGTAGTATGCGGTCTACCGTTAAGTTTCTACTGTAGTATGCGGTCTACCGTTAAGTTTCTACTGTAGTGTGCGGTCTACCGTTCAAAATATTTAAAAGGAATTGAAAATGAATTGAAAGGAATTATAATTTAATTTACACAATTAAGGAATTATTAAAGAAGTTAAACATACTACTACCGCATACTTAACGGTAGACCGCATACTACAGTACGCCCTTGATGATTGGTTAGGTTAAGTCGTGATATTTTAGTTAGTTTTAACGAAAATATCACGACTTAACCTAACCAATCGTCAAGGGCGTACAATTAACCTAATAATAAAATAATAAGAAGATAAGAAGCTATAATTAAAAGATAGACCGCCGAATCGTAGGTAGACCGCATACTACAGTAGCACCGAATGTTTGGTGTTCGACGTAAGCTCTCCCAACTATTCCTCGTGTGAGCTAAAAGTGCTTCAAATGTTCTTTCATTGCGTTGCTCCCATTCGTTAATCATTATGCCCAAAGGTTTTCAATCGGATTCATATCAGGAGAACGTGGTGGCAGAATTAGATTAATAATCTCTGGCTCCCTTTCCTCCTCCCTTCGAATTCCTCACCCAACCTCGTTTCCTTCGACATAGCAACGCTTGCGTCCATCCTCATTCCACTTCCTTCATTAAACCTATTATCGCTTTTACTGTCCCTTCTTTCCATCCTTCAATGCCAGCGTTCTTAAACCTAGCACATAAATTATATAATATGGAATCTAACACCTTAGATCTCTACGCATTCATGTTACTTAAACGCCTGTGTCTTAGGGGAATCTAAGTGTTGACAGTGGGCTTGAGGGGTAGTCTATAGATTATTACAGATGACCTTCAACGCTCTAACTATTTAAAAATGATTATTTATTACGCACATCATATGGCATAATACACACATGAATTTAAGTATCTTACACTATAGGAATGGAATTGAATCCTACCAGAGTTAAAAAGTCGCAAAATATGATAGATTAGTTTGTATTAAGAGGTTACTAAGAGAAAAGGATTTGGGATAGAGCGGAAGGCAGAGAGTATATTTTCTCGAGTTTCGGTTATTATTAACGTTATATGGATACATTGCCATGCGTTGTGATCAGAGAGAGAGAGAGAGAGAGAGAGAGAGAGAGTTACAAGGAGTTACAAGGAAAAGAAGTACCTCAAAAGGCCTTGCGGCCCATACCGAGGAGGTACCAATGGCAACGGGTGCCACGGAAAATTTTTCTACACACTCAAAGAGTGTGCAAAATTTGGTCTAACCTTTTCTTGAACTGATCCACAGAGGAACTGTTCACAACTTCCGAAGGTAACCTGTTCCATGTGTCACAGATCTTATACGTAAAGTAATTCCCACACACACTAGTCCTAAACCGTTTCAAATCCAACTTCCAACCATTGTTGCGAGTTGGGTTATCATTTAAACTAAACATACTTCTAAAATCGACATCGTTGAACCCTCGTAAGAGCTTGAAAACCTCGATCAGTTGACCGCGCAGCCTCCGAGTTTCAAGCGAAAACAAGTTCAGGGCGCGTAACCGTCGATTGTAGCCCATATGCCTAACCGAAGGGATTAACTTTGTGGCCCTCGCCTGCACTCGCTCCAGCCTCTCAATATCTTTCCTGAGGGTGGGCGACCAGAACTGCACAGCATACTCCAGGTACGGCCGAACAAGGGAATTGTACAGTGAGAGCACAATCTCCTTGTTCCGAAACTGAAATTGCCTCCTGATATAACCCAATAGTTTCTGGGCTTTCTTTTCCACCTCTACACACTGTTTCGTAAACTTAAGGTCGCTGCTAATTAGCACACCCAAGTCCTTTTCTAAATCAGTCACCTCGATATTACTGCCCAACATCGAGTAGTCCGACTTGGGATTGGCGTAGCCAATGTGCATCACTTTGCATTTACCCAAGTTAAACGGCATTTGCCATTTTTCGGACCACTCTCCTATCCTACCTAGGTCCGCACGCAGTTCCTCGATCGCTTCGGGCGTCCCAACATTGGCCCCAAGCTTGGTGTCATCAGCGAATTTGGCGATCCGACTGACGATGCCACCGTCGATATCATTTATGTAAATGGTAAACAACAGTGGCCCCAAAACGGAACCCTGAGGAACCCCACTAGTGACCGAGGCCCAACCCGAACTAGCCCCTTTAATTACCACCCTCTGCCGCCTATTCCTCAGCCAGTTTTCAATCCACCTACCTATTTCCCCACCGATACCCAGCGCGCGCACTTTCGCCATTAGCCGGCGGTGAGGTACCTTATCAAAGGCTTTCTGAAAGTCGAGATAAAGTATATCAATCGCCCTACTCTTATCGTACTCACTCAACATGACGTGGAAAAACTCGAGCAAGTTGGTGAGACACGACCTATGCCGTCTAAACCCATGTTGGGAGTCCCCAAGCAGCTTGTAGGAATCCAAATGGTCAACGATTCTATCAGCTATTATCCTTTCTAATAATTTACCTACAACTGAAGTGAGACTAATAGGACGATAGTTCCCTGGACTTTCGTGATCCCCTTTCTTAAAGATAGGGGTCACGTTGGCCTCCCTCCAGTCACCAGGCACCTGGCCCATCACCAACGATTTGTTGAAGACTGTAGCCAGGTGGGGAGCCACCTGGTCGCGCACTTCTCGCAAAACACTGGGGAGAAACTGGTCTGGCCCAGGAGCCTTAAACGCGCTCAGTTTGTCTATTCTATGAGCAACGACTGTCGCGGTACATCTAACACTATCCAGGCCAGCACCTTCGTGCCTCACAGCTGGCTCGGGGATGACGCGGGTATCCTCCCTGGTGAACACTCCCGCAAAGTACTCATTAAGCACATTAGCGATGTCCGCGTCGGAGGTCCGCAGAACGCCGCTTCCGTCCTTTAAAGGACCTATCATGCTTCTAATGGGCTTTCTACTATTAACATAACTGAAGAACTCCTTAGGGTTCCCCTTGCAGAGGCTTGCCACCCGTAGTTCTTCGTTACGTTTCGCTAGCCTAACCTTCGCCTTCACTTCCCTACACAGGCGGACATAGGCTAAAGTGTTCTCATGGGAACGATTGGCCTTCGCCCTCCTATACGCTACTTTCCTATTTCGGATATCCGAGGCGATGTCACGATTGAACCACTTAGGCTGCGTTGAAGCAGGGGTGACCGGTTTTGAGGGTATGGCAGCAGACTGCAGCACCATAAACTCGTCCCGGAATGCACTCCACACTCCCTCAACATCGCCGCCGACCTCTAACCCCATATCTCCTACGCTATCCCTGAGGCTAACAAAGTTCGCCCGCCGGAGATCGAGCTTACTGCCTCTCGAGTTACTACGCTTCACCCGAGGGACGCACACACGGAACCTAATAAGACTGTGATCACTCCCGCCCAACGATTCGTCAACGGTGAGGCCAGTGACGAGGTTGTCTTCGGTCGTGAACACTAAGTCCAAAACGCTTTCGCCTCGTGTAGGCTCGTTGACCCACTGAGTGAGGAAGTTCTCATCAGCAAAGTCAACTAGCCTCCTCCCTTCAGCATCGGCAGTCCTGTTTTCCCACTTTATGCCGCGACAGTTGAAGTCTCCTAAAACTACACACAGAGAGAGAGAGAGAGAGAGAGAGAGAGAGAGAGAGAGAGAGAGAGAGAGAGAGAGAGAGAGAGAGAGAGAGAGAGCTTTTAAATCACACCTTTTAAATGGTTTGTGGGTAAGGCTTCACGTATGTTATTTTAGTCCAGGGTAGTTTATGTGAAGGTGTTAACGTAACTTGCACTTGGGACTGTTAATTGTAAGACAACTACCATAGCTGGGACTGAAACACGTTATCCCCTGCATACTCTATATATATCTATATACAGTATGTCTCTATATATAAATAGATAGAGTGATCGACACAATGATAATGTGGACGTCATTGATGGGGTTAGAGCAATTATGTGCACCAATCCGAACACACCTCCGCTGCCATAAGGACCGCCCATTTTATACCTAACAGACTAGCTTGGGACGAGACAGAGGCGCGAGACTTATTGTAAGCACTGTACATACTGTATATACAGTAAACCCTCGTCCAACGCGTGTTTGTCCAGCGCGAATTTGCTTATACACGGAAAAATAAATGCGAACAATTATTTGCCGAAAGTGGAAAATTTGACTATACACGGTCCGCCAAACACCTCTAATACAGTAGTACTGTACGCGTGCCAATGCGCGCTCTAGTGTTTTCTCCTACACTCTCCAACACTCCCTCTCGCGACACCCCTCGCATCACCCTTTGTCTCAGTCCCGCTACCGCGTTAAGTTCAGTGAAGTTGTGTTGGATTGTTTTTGTCGCATTTTGCCGTTGTTTTGCTATTACCCTTAGACAGCAGTATGACACCAAAACGTAAAGCATCTGCAAGTGATAGTGAAGAGAAGAAACGTCGTAAGGTTATGACATTAGCCGAAAAAATAAAGATTCTAGATAAATTGCGTGGTGGTATGAGCATAACATTACTTGGCCACGAGTATCACGTGAATGAGTCTACCACAGTGGCGAAACTAGGTTGTTGTGGTTCTTGGTGCAAAATATTCACATGGGCCCCCCCTTAAAAAAAAAAAACACGTCACAATGCGTGTTGACAAATATTTACAAAACTTTAGACACAATATATCTACTCACCGTTTATTTAAAGTCAACTTTTCTGGTTTTCATTTCAGCAAAAGTGGTCACCATTTCCTCTACATTTAATTCTCTTGCAATTTTATTTTCAATTGAAACTCCTCTATTTTTAACATGGTAACAATGATATTTACTTTTTTATAGTTATTCTTATTAGCTAATCTTTAGATTTGTATTTGCTTTATAAGTACAATTTTTATATATTAAACAAATCTTGATGGGCCTCGGTGAATTGCACCGCCTGCACCCTCGGTAGTTTTGCCACTGGACTCTACCATACGCACTAGGGTTTCTACTTATATGCAGCTTTCTTCATCCCGGGAAATCCCGGGAATTCCCGGAAAAATGAAGCCAATCCCCGGGATCCCGGGGAATCCAGGAAATGGTTGTATATTTAAGAGAACGGTAATTTTTTTATTGTTCAGTGATAAAATACCATTTTAGAATTGGGATAACCAATTACGTATGCCTAGATGACCACTTTTGCATTGTAATACTTGAATTGAGTTTACCAATCAGTGGTAGCTATTTATTATTTATTAAACATAATATTTATCATGCTATTCATCTGCAGGGGACAAATAAAAGGCTAAAATATTATATTCCTTTAATTATAATTAAGTGCATTTGCAAATAAAAAAAGAAAAAAAAAGAACTTCATTAAAAAAAAAATAATTTATACTTTTATCTCAACATTTTTATCTTAAAATAGTTAGCCAATACAAAAAATAAAAATAAAATAAACTTCATTAGAAAAAATAATTTCATCCTTTTATCTCTTAAAATATTTTATCTTAAAATATTTATATTAAAATATTTAAAGAGTCAATCAACATTTTTTAAAATAGCGTCTTAAAAAACATAAACAATCGATACTTCTATCACTAAGACGAGTTCTCAACTTGGTGATAAATAAACCTGCTGCAGAAAAGGCTCTTTCTGATTTAACAGAGGTTGGCGGAATGGTTTTCAGTGCATCAAATAAATTCATGATGTTTGAAGTTATGTCCCCTATTGTCTCGAATAACTGCAGTTCTTGCTTCAAATGCTCGCTTAAACTCTGAACAAGATGAGTTGCCTGCGATCGCTAGATAATATACTGAGACTCGGTTCTTGTATTATACGCAGCGCTAGCGACATTACCTCGACCAGTGTTTGGCATACGGGCCCACTTTTAGATTGCTCTAAGTTGCTGATGGTAGTACCGTAGTAGGTGTTCACTTAAGAAAGCAGAAGAGTAGAATAAAATGTGGTAAATATTATGCAGTTTTCTTTAATTCTACCCAAAAGCCTTCTAATAACAAAAGAAAAAACAAATAAATCAATAAAAATAAATTTAGTCATTTTAAAATCCCGGGATTTCCCGGGATATTTGTCCAATTCCCGGATTTTCAAATCCAATAAAACAGCCGGGATCCCGGGATCCCGGGAAAGAAACCCTAATACGCACCATCCGAAAGAGTGAAGAAAAGATGCGTGCTATTTTCATTTATATATTTTTATTTATCATACGTAAATATCATTATGTTTATGATTTTATTATGTTCTTATTTCATATACAATATAGGTCGGGAAAGTCATTTATGTGTGAATAAAAAATCTACGTATCTAAGTTTTAATGGGAGACTTTACGCGGCCGTGTTCACGTAACCCCATTTATCCCATAAGGTATTAAGTTTGTCCAACGCGGATTTACCTAACGAGCCGTTCTCGAGGAACTTAACCCTCGTGTTGGACGAGAGTTTACTATATATATATATATATATATATATATATATATACGGGTACGGCAAAAGTAACGCCCTTTTAATAATTGTAGCTTTATAGTTTTATACAGTGTAACCAACCACAAAATTAATTAAATTCCAGTTATTTTTTAGTTTTTACTGAGAAAGTACTTATTATTTTTCTTAAAATGCTGTATTTTTCTTAAAAACCTTATTATTTCTCTTAAATGCTGTATTTTTCTTAAAAACCTATATTATTTCTCTTAAAATGCTGTAATTGATTTATTTCCTTCAATAAAAGAGAATAAACTAAAAAGGGCGTTACTTTTGCCGCACCCGAATATACAGGGTGTCCCGTAAGTCTGGACCCATAGGGAAAAATAATAAAATTACAAAATAGTCCAAAAATTTATTTATAATATATTTTTTTTATTATTTTTATTATTATTTTTATTATTTTTTTTATTATGATCTTACTCCGCTGGAGTTTTATTTGTGGGGCCACTTGAAAGCCAAGTGTACGAGGTCAAACTTCAGAACATTTTCCACCTTAAAGCACGCATTGTGGAGGCGTGTCAAGAAATTTCTGCGACTGTGATTCAGAAAGTGCTGTCGCAGTGGAGATTGCGTCTTCAACTATGTGTGCGACACAACGGCGGACACTTTGAACAGATTATGTAATAAATTTTTGGACTATTTTGTAATTTTATTATTTTTCCCTATGGGTCCAGACTTACGGGACACCCTGTATAAAGAATATTACCACGAAGTTGCACCAAATTTAGAAGGTTAAATTAACTTAAGGTCCATGAATTAACAATTACGTAAACATGTTCCATGTCAACTAATTTTATGTAGGTATTTATTTTAGAATAATTAATTCACTTATATTCACTTAATATAGATTCTACGGTAAAATATTAAATTTACGTATTTTTACATGAAATAAAATCTGGTTGGCCGAATTTTCACCACTTAACTCTCAATTTTCACCAAACCGTTTTGAAAAATGAAGTAGAACAGCGAAAATAAATAATAAAAGAAGCGTGAAAAGCGTGATTAGTACAGAATGCTTAGGCTTGAGAAGTAGAGGAAAACCCCCCCGTAAAAGATGAAAGGATATAAGTGAATGTGTGAATAAAGTTGGAGTTAGTAATACAAATGCGTCACGAGAGTTAGCCAGAAATGGATAGAAATGGAAGCGTTTTGTGAGCGAGTTAATGAAGACGTCGGTCTTACGTGACGTATTTACTGGAGGTATACTAACCTTAGCTATCTCATAATATGTCCCGGTGTCCCCTGAGGTTGGGGTGTATACAGACATTTATTTTGCTGTAAAAATGTGTTTATTTATTTATTACTTAAGATCGCATAATACTTTAGTTATACTAAACAAAATCTAATTTTAGAATAATAAATGACTTTATT
This sequence comes from Bathynomus jamesi, assembly GCA_023014485.1. Taxonomy (NCBI): domain Eukaryota; kingdom Metazoa; phylum Arthropoda; class Malacostraca; order Isopoda; family Cirolanidae; genus Bathynomus; species Bathynomus jamesi. The sequence goes on along the minus strand of JAJOZX010005694.1, from coordinate 1,886 downwards.
TCAAAAAGGTTTTCTCACTACAAATATAAATTTCTTTAGCCAAAAATTGTTTTTTTTAATTGCACATTATTTTAAAAGGAAATATTTTTTCTTTGATTAATAGTTTTTATACAAAATATTAAAATTATTTTTAAACTAAACATAAGTTTCACAACTGCATTTGTTTTTTATTTCCTTCTAAAATTATAGGTTTTAATCGTAAATAACAAAATTCTCATAAAAAATATTTATTTAATAAAATTGTAATATAGAGAAAAAGTATAAATACCAAATTTGTCAAACCTATCAATAACTCCAAGTAACGTAACGAGAAGACGACTCTGTACAGTCAGTACCAAAGTTTGCTCCACACTCGTTTAAAAATGTAACATATCACCATTTTACAGTATAATTCTAGTACCTTTAACCTTTGTTACGGTTTAATGATTGCCTCGCGTTTGTATCCATATGTTGTTATTATTATTATTATTATTATTATTATTATTATTATTGCATATACATATATTTGCTTTTATTACACTCTCGGTAAAAATGGTCATAAAAGCATGACATAGCTGTAGGTGTTATGCGAGAAGCCTAAATTTCCCGATTTTTTTTACACATAAAACTGATTGCGTTTTGACAGGTCACATTTTAGAAATAACTTTGGACCAAATTTTTTTCTAACTCAGCGACTGTAGCTAGTGGGTAACCGTTTACCGATAAGCGAAGTGAAGACACTGAGTCATTGGTTCGACTCTCGATGATGCTGGGTTATCATAACCACGCGTTAGCGAAATGGCTACGTTTGTTTGGCCTGAGCGCTGTGCCAGTTTCTGGCTCTCTTGAGTAATTATTATAACAGGCCTGTATTTTAGTCATTTTTTCAGTGTAGTTAGACGAAATTGTGTATAGTATTGATAAAATATTTTTCGAAGTAATTAATTAGCCTATGGAAAAGTGATAAGTAGGACATAATTTAGGCCTTATTTTCCCCACTTTTTCCAAAATTTGGTTTGTAGAAGTCAAGTTATATTTTGTACTCGTTAATTCGGGAATATATATCTTTATCTATCTATCTATCTATCTTTTTTATGCGGGAAGAAGGACCAAGGGCAAAATGCCCACAAAAGCCCCCCCACCCCATAGAAGAAAAAGAGCCAAAATCAAGGTTCTGGGTTTTCGAGATGCCTATCTCTTCTGCGTTTGAAAGATGGGAGGTCATAGACAGGAGGAAAAATGGATTGAGGAAGATTGTTCCAGAGTTGACCGGTTGAGTAGATGAAACACTGAAAATACCGATTAACCATTGCATTAGATAGTTGGACAGAAAAAGAATGAGAAAGTGTAGAAAGTCTGGTACTGCGTACTCTCCTTAAAGGAGGAGGCATGCAGTTAGAGCGTTCAGAAGAACAATGTCTGTTATAAAAGCGACAGTAAAGAGAGAGTGAGGCAACATTGCGGCGAAGAGAGAGAGAGAGTGAAGACAATCAGTAAGAGGCGGGGAATTGATGAGACGAATAGCCTTTGATTCCACCCGGTCAAGTACGCTGTGTGGGTTGAGCCACCTCCACACATGAGAAGCGTACTCCATACAGGGGCAAACAACCCTATACAGAGACAGCAACTGAGTTGGAGTGAAGAAACTGCGGAGGCGGTACAACACACCTAACCTCTTAGAAGCTGTTTTGGAAAGAGAGTATATGTGATCTTTCCAGAAGATCACGAAAAAAGGAAACGCTAAGATGTTAGAGAAGAGGAAAGATCGAGTTGTGTGTTACTGAAGGTAAGGGGATAATGGTGTGGACGATTGTAACGAGTAGACAGATGGAGGAACTGAGTTTTTGAGGCAGTGAAAACCACAAGTGTTTTCTTTGCAGTTTCGAAATTAAAGATTTGTGCAGACT
>JAJOZX010005693.1:282500-295000 GCA_023014485.1 Bathynomus jamesi | reverse complement strand
CAATTGATTTCTAGTCTAGTTTACCTCCAAAAACGGCCTTCAGTTACCTCACCAAAAAAGACATTACGGAATAGGGGTTATTTACTCCGGGTTTGGGATCCCCTGCCTTAATCTGGTTTTAAATGTAATAAGGGACCAAACTGCTTATTAATTTTCATGTCATACGAAACTTTAATGCTTACAGTTGTACAATGAGCATAATATAATAAAATTAAAAGTGCCGATAATAAGCACAAATAAACACGAATAAATGAATAATGAATGCATGAATTAAGAAATTTCACTACAGATGTAAATTTTGCTGTTTTCATATCAGAAGTTACTGTATAATGAATAATTAAACTGCTCTGTTCGCCAAAAGCTTTTGAAAGTGTTGATTCAAACATACTGTATTATTCGTAACGCCATTTTATCTACACAAAAAATATTCTGTCTGATACATATTTAAAATTAGTAAAAGCACCATCGGTGTTTATATTAATGTGCGCGTTTTGGGGGTTGCTTAACCTCCTTCGCAAATATCTAAGGTCGTATGATGGAGGGGGCCGACGGCAATTCGTGGGGTCCGAGCCACTAGTCGGTATATCATCTGGACACGGAGACGGTCCCCCCATCCAACTATTACTTACACCCAACGTCGCTAACTTTGTTCGTCTAGTTCAGCGTTCTCAAACTTTTCCTTCTTCTGTACCCCTTGAATTCTTTCACGGGATTTCTGGATTTTCGAGAGAGATGGACGATTTTTACTTTCTTTACGACCGTGTGACTCGTGGCCGTTTGTTAATCGTATATAAAATTAAAAGGGTTATATTTTCAGGACCCTTTCGCGTACCCCTTAAGATTCCCTCGCGTACCCCCAGTTGCGTACCGCAGTTTGAGAAACCTGGTCTAGTTGAAAGCAGTGTTACGACCTGGCCACGCCGTAGCCCACTTTAACGAGTATATGATGAAATATTGTGCACGAGAAAATAGGGCTAATGTCAAATTCTGAAGTAACTCGAATTACGCTCATGTGAAAATTATTTCACGAAAGTAACACGTGAATATATTTGATGAAAATAATCACGAAGGAAAATAAAACACGAAATAAAAGTGCTCAAGCGCTTTCGTCTAATGACATGCTATAAAATTCGAGTTTAGTTACAGAATTTGAAATCACAAAGATCACACAAAATCTTTGGCCTTTCGACTTCCAGTTTTGTATTCATATTTATGAATTATGCAGTACGACACAATACATAAATTCTTCAAAAATTTAAGGCATACTAATTTTAATGGACCAATTGATTTTTATTCTAAATAAGTTCGGCTTATTCACTTCGTGTTGATGGAATTGCGCGGATTATCGGACATCCATCTTAGAATTACCGGGATGACGTTTAACTTTGCGAACATCAAGCAAACGCGACGCCACACCAAATACAACACTTTTTATACGAAATTTGACTTCTCGGACACCGTGAAAACGCGAATACGACAATATTTTCCCGGTTTCTTTTAGCACAAACAATGCTAAATTTACGTTTCCTTTAGAAAAAAAAACTGTTTATAAATGCGATAAAATGTCTAAGAAAATACCATGAATTCCGCAACAACTCTGCCTTAATTATATATTATATTTTTAATTTCAACTATTTTTTTTTTAAGATTTTCTTCATTAAATTTTTCGTCAACTGCGCTTCAAAGCCAATTTTCTCAGAAATTATTGGCGGCTTTAAGGACACGAAATTAAGCAACATTTTATATTTAACTCAATTACAAGCCTCCCTTTTTTTCTTATAACGACGTTGAAGTGCCTTTCATAATACAATCAGCTCCTCTTCCTCTGCCGTTAAATTATATCAACTTGTATTAAAATATAGCATATAAAAATATAGCATATAAATATAGCATATAAATATCATATATATATATATATATATATATATATATATTATATGAATGAGTAGGGCGATTGATATACTTTATCTCGACTTTCAGAAAGCCTTTGATAAGGTACCTCACCGCCGGCTAATGGCCAAAGTCCGCGCGCTGGGTATCGGTGGGGAAGTAGGTAGGTGGATTGAAAACTGGCTGAAGAATAGGCGGCAGGGGGTTGTAATTAAAGGGGTTAGTTCGGGTTGGGCCTCGGTCACTAGTGGGGTTCCTCAGGGTTCCCTTTTGGGGCCACTGTTGTTTATCATTTACATAAATGATATCGACGAAGGCATCGTCAGTCGGATCGCCAAATTCGCTGATGACACGAAGCTTGGGGCCAATGTTGGGACGCCCGAAGCGATCGAGCAACTGCGTGCAGACATAGGTAGGATAGGAGAGTGGTCCAAAAAATGGCAAATGCCGTTTAACTTGGGTAAATGCAAGGTGATGCACATCGGCTACGCCAATCCCAAGTCGGACTACTCCATGTTGGGGAGTAATATCGAGGCCACTGATTTGGAAAAGGACTTGGGTGTGCTAATTAGCAGCGACCTTAAGTTTACCAAACAGTGCGTAGAGGTGGAAAAGAAAGTCCAGAGGTTGTTGGGTTATATCAGAAGGCAATTTCAGTTTCGGAACAAGGAGATTGTGATCTCACTGTATAATTCCCTGGTTCGGCTGCACCTGGAGTATGCAGTGCATTTCTGGTCGCCCACCCTCAGGAAAGATATTGAGAGGCTGGAGCGAGTGCAGGCGAGGGCCACAAAGTTAATTCCTTCCGTTAGGTATATGGGCTACAATCGACGCTTACGCGCCCTGAACTTGTTTTCGCTGGAAACTCGGAGGCTGCGCGGTCAACTGATAGAGGTTTTCAAGTTTTTACGCGGGTTCAACGATGTCGATTTTAGAAGCATGTTTAGTTTAAATGATAACCCAACTCGCAACAATGGTTGGAAGTTGGATTTGAAACGGTTTAGGACTAGTGTGTGGGAATTACTTTATGTATAAGATCTGTGACACGTGGAACAGGTTACCTTCAGAAGGTGTGAATAGTTCCTCTGGATCACTTCAAGAAAAGGTTAGACCAAATCTTGCACACTATTTGAGGGTGTAGAAAATTTTCCCTGGCACCCGTTGCCATTAGTACCTCCTCGGTATGGGCCGCAAGGCCTTTTGAGGTACTTCTTTTCCTTGTAACACTCTCTCTCTCTCTCTCTCTCTCTCTCTCTCTTATATATATATATATATATATATAGTGTAGTGGTTAGCGTCGCTGACTACGAATCCATCGGCCCCGGGTTCGAGACCCGACGCCAGCCGGCACGCAGCAAAACCCAGCTGTTCATCCTTCCACACAAATAAAGTGGTTGGTAGATAAATGGGTACCCTAGGTGGCCTAGTGGTTAAGACGCTGGGCTGCTGATGGGGCGTGGTTGGGATTCCACGTTGAACTGTAGGTCTGTCTAAGGTGGAGTGAAAAACTCGACCTTCGTCAGAATGAACAATTCGGGCGGAAGCTAACCAAAGGTTAACGAAAGGTTAACGAAAGGTTAACGAAAGGTTAACGAAAGGTATACAGGGTGGCGCAAAAGTCAGAAGTCAAAGGAGCCAGAGAGAATGGATTTTTCCGTTCTATGGCCCCACTATTTTTAAATAAAAACTTTAGTTAAAAAATTTATAATTTATAATTTTTAGTTAAAAAAATAAAAATTTATGCACTGATGACTGACTCCTAACTTTTGCACCATCCTCAGGGTGAGATCCAAACCGCTAACCATTATGCACCACCATGGAACCCTCAGAGAGGTATCTTACTTGTCGAAATCTGAAGTCCTAGATGAAACAAACCCGAGCCCTTCAGATTAGGTCAGGCAATTTATCACTAGGAGAGAGAGAAAGAGAGAGAGAGAGAGAGTATAGTATTCTATATTATAATATATATATATATATATATATATATTATATATATATAATACAGAACTACAGAATTATAAAACTATAAAATGTATACTTACGTAATTTTATTGGGATGACATCAAGCTGTTCATGAGTCTTGTCTAGTTGCTCTCTTTCAAAGTATGCTTCTTGAACATTCATGCACTTAGATGAAGATTTTTGTGGTGAAGGTTCAAGTGTACAAGTATCACTTCCTGAACTTACTTTCTTGCTGAATAACTGTTGTGTTTCATCATTTTTATTGATTTTCTTCAAACAGTTCGTAAAACCTTTTGATGAATGACTGAAGCCATGTACAGGATCACTATTTTCAATAACATGATTCGATTGTGATCTCAAAGCACTCACAATAACTTTTTTGTGTTTTGAATGGGTTACAGCAACGATAGGTATAGTCTTTACATTTAGTTGCCATTTTCTATTAAGTACCATACGTAGCTATGTACTGTGAATTTCTACAAAGAAAAATATTTTCTCAATATATGCCTCTATAAGCTAATTATTTCACACATGTACACAATAAACAAGAAGTACAGTATTTAACACTAGTTGTGTTGGCTTTTGATTTAGACTATCTTTATTAATTAACCCTTTCATGCTGTAGGCCCGGCAGGGGTTCCCAAACTTTTACCACCAAGGACCCCTAAATATTAATTCCGTACGGACATAGACCCCCCCACAAAAAAAATTATGAATTCAGTTACAAACTATAGTATATTTCATAAACATAGATAGCTTTTAAATTAATGTAAAATTAAACATTCTACGCTCATTAAACCAGTTTAATAAACACTTACCGAATGTCTAGTATGAAATGGAAATTTATTTTAATATAGTTAATGTTACTATTTTTCCAAAAGCTTAGAGACCCCCTGGAAGCTTCCTACAGACCCCTGGGGGTCTGTACAGACCACTTTGGGAATCCCTGAGTGTAGGGGATCAAATGCGACCATCAAATTTTACGATATTTTATTCCTTATGGAAATATAACTATTTGTTTTGAAAGGGGGTGTTAATGAAGGTATGTTTAAATAGCTTTTGAATAGACTACAGTATCTCTACTTATTTATTATTTTGTATCCTTTATATACTTACACAGACATGTATAAAATACATTGCTACATAGTTGAATAAGAAAAAGGTAAAATAATTTTATATTTGACAATTTGCAAAAAATTTGATTTTTTCAGTGAAGTTATCATTATTCAAATCTCAAAACACATAGTTTACACGCAAATACATAGCAATTTCTGAAATACCACTTATACATAGATTTGGGCTTAATCTGATAAGAAAATTTAAAAAAATCCACTGAAGTGGGGGTAAAACCCCCTTTAATAATACAAATTGTCAACTTTTTACTCCTCAACTAAGCTGCTATCCAATGTATCCATGTCCAATGTCCATACTCATTTAATATTTGACAAATTACCTTCCAAATGCAATTTGAATCATTCTTCTATCTCAATTAGGGGCTAAGACATGGTAATTTGAAATTTTGGGGTCCCTGAGAACCCCCCCAAGTTGGAAGGGCCATAACTTTTGAATTGTAAGTCCGATCAATCTGAAACTTGAAATTTCGGGTTTTTTGGTAGACAATGCTACACAACAAATTATTGTAAAATTGGAAGGGGTGTGGTGTTAAGCACTGCATGATCTGTCCTGGAATTACCCAATAATCAGTAAGGAGAATAAAAAAGTGACAACGCTCAGGCAAAGACAAATGCTGACTCATGGATTATTAGTGACCAGTACCATCGGGAGTCGAACATCCGACATCAGTAGCTTCACTTCACTTATAGGCAAACGATGTTACCCAACTAAACTACGGGGGCTAGTTGTATGGTCGATAACTAAAAGTCAAACGAAACAAGGCAACATTTTTTCGGATCACCCCAAGATCCGTCACCCCAGCCTTTTTTTAGTTAGCTTTATAAGGCTAACTAACGAAAATATCACGACCTAACCTAACCACTGATTAGGTCAACTGTACGCCCTTGACGAGTGGTTAGGTTAGGTCGTGATATTTTCGTTAGTTAGCTTTATAAAGCTAACTAAAAAAGGCTGGGGTGACGGATCTTCAGGTGATCCATTTTTTTCTCCCATTAAATAAGTAGCTATTTCTGAGCAGTGTAAGAACACAATTACCCGAAACAATAAACTATTATTTATTATATTAATTATGCTAATATTAGTATATTAACATTATATTTATTATATTAATAATAATAATTAATGGTAACAATGCAAGCTACTAAAATTACCTTTCGCGAGTAGAGAAAACTACTAAATCATTAAATTCACGCATTATAAAGAGTATAATATGGCTTAGCGCAACTCATTTGTTTTTAAACATTATTGTTAGTGAAGTTTCTTTAACTATTCAAGTGCATTAGAATAATTTGTTCATCTCCCCTCGTGAATATGCTCATGAAAATGCATCTACAATAAAGCAGAATTTCCCACGTATCCCGAGTGTTCACCCGAGTTTAATATTCACTGCATTGCTTTGTCTACAGTAGAGTTTAGACGAGGTCAACACGACAAAAATACATGTTCTTAATACCAAAAAGTATTTTTCAGGCTTATGAAATTAAACAATTAGTACCTGTTAAATATATCGAATTTTAAGTTAAAATACGCTGTATTGGTAAGTGTATATTGCACTTCAATCAACCTATTCCATCAACGCGATAATTCTTGACTTTTATACTTCAAACATAAATTTTAAGTATTGATCTGGTATTAGTTCTTCTAAAAATAAAAGCGTAAAGCACTTTGCAACATTACGAAATGTAGTTTTGGAAAAAAGTTCGCCAAGAAACAAAATATTTGAAAAGCATAAAATATTATCAGTAACGATTGGATTTTGTTCTTGAAATTTTATTACTCACCAAAAAGAATGAAATAACCAAAGAAAAGATAGAATATTCTAAGTCGTAATTTTTCATGCTTTTTATAAATTTCAGGTTTTCCAGAGCAGAGCTTCCGCGCTTCCCCCTGGAAATCGAAATGCCCCCTAAGTTAAGAACCGCTGCTCTAGAGGATATGTAAGGAAAGAAAAAATAAGGTCTTACTTACAGGAGTACAATTAGATGTACTTTCCTTTTTTGATACTGTTTTAGGGTTACATAATACCACTTTGGTTTTCGTATCCTTTAAGCTGCAGGATTTCCTTATACTGAAAGTCATTGCTTCGTGTTCTGTAATTTTTGCAATACGTTTTTAAAATGTATACATTTGTTAAAATTACATAGGATATATAATATTGTAAAATATATAGTATTTTTGTAAATATTTTACATCATTTATACGCAAGTTAAAAAAGTATTTTACGTAAGAATTTCTTATTTTAGAAATATTTTTATGTAACAGTTTTATTAGGTCACGGAATATTTTTTCATATTGTATAAACTCATTTTTTAAATCGCACTCTATGCATCTGAGTGTACTGTAGGACTGCTAAAGAAAATACTGTTTTTGTAGTTAACCTACACCCCTGCTGTATTTCTACTGTAGATACGTTTCGTATAAGTTTCGGAAGAAGAAAATACTTGAGAAATACCTATTCATTTTTCAGCTGAACATGAATTAAGAATTTTGCCTTACAAGATTTTTCGATGTTCAGCATACTTCATACATAACACTTTTTTCTGCCTTTCTCGCAAGTAATTGAAACTTTGGGAAGCGATGCCTTTAATAACAACGTTCTGAATATATTTCTAAGAACAGTGCAAACACATGCAACCTGAGTAAGTTTTAATGCATCGGAGTCCTTACTAACATTCAATAATATCGTGTGCATGCGTGTCTTTAACAATAATTAACCCTTAATCGGAAATCATGGGTCAGAAATGAATTACGTGTTTGGTCTGTCGGACCCGTGAATTCCGATCCAGGATTAAAATGATCCCTTTAACCCGATTATCAGAAGACTGATGGTTAATTTCTGCGTGAGACTGCATATTGTAAGAAATTAGACAGGCGGGTCGTTTGAAGGTCAAAACTTCAATTTCATAAAAGGTTTTTGCTATATTTTAATATTTGTTCACTATGTCACTATGATTTTATAATAAACCAATCTTCCTAATTCTTAATGTAAATTGTGAAACCTATAAATACAAGTAGCTTCTTCGCTTCAAAATCCAATGCTATTTGCTTGTCATTGAAACTATTACATTTCGATCACTACCACTTCATCACTTTTCTTATAATAAAACTAAATATAACTCTGGATTAACCTCACCTCACTAACCTCACTTAACCCATAACCTGACAATAGTAACATGGTAAAGAATGTTATTTGAGAACTTTAAGAAATAATTTGTTTAAAAGGAATTTGATTCATGCGAGAGAAAAAATTTACAACCGCCTTGAACCCGCTGTCTGCAATGGAAGTTATACCTAAAACCTCTTATATACGTTTAAAAAATCTGTAATTTTTCTAAAAATAACTACAGTGCTCATCAGGCAAGGAAGATAAACGTAACCCTTTAGCGTTCAGTGTCACTTTACTGATTTTGTTCTGGCTTACGCCAGACGATTTTATTCAGTCTCGGAAAAGACCTCTGGGCGATAAAGAGTTAAGCGATTTCAACAATAATTCGAGTCTGCGGAATATACTGTACTTTGAAAGGAAATGCTTAAAATTAAATAAAATTAAATTTAGAGAAAGAAAAAGGTCTGAATAGTTATGAAGAGATAACCTGTAGTCCAAATATCAAAAGTTGGTCATTTGGTTGTTCTATTTTACGACATCCGTCCAACTGAAGGCACTGAGAGGAAAATAACAAAAGTCAGTGAATACTTGACTAATTCTCTCCTCGTTGACTGGGGAATCCCGAATGAAGTTCAAAGGAATTGAATACGACAATATGGGTGCTGCAAAAGTGTAGAGGGATAGCGGGGAGTGGGGGGAGTGCCAGTGCGGTGGTGGGGTGCCAGTGCCAAAGGAGGAAGGAATGCTCCCCCCACCCACAAGAATATAGAAAATTGAATACAGAGTAATGTAGCGGAAAGAAGAAAATTAGTGAATTTAAAGTTTAGACCGACTAGTAGCAATTATCGACCGAATCCTTTACAACTGCGTTACTCCCGAGTTCAGAACTGAACTTTTATTCACTGCTAAGAGAACGGCATTTAATAAATTTATGAGAAATTACTCAGAAACGGGGAAAATAAATCCCACTAAATATATCTAGTGGTAGTGATCTGTTCACACACAAAAAAAAACTTAATAAATCCTTGAAGTCTTGTCAAAAATGGAATTACTGGGCCAAAACTGTTCCTCGAGGGACGATAACGGATTCTCGGCCACGGCTCCTTAGCGTTCAAGTATTGAACGATAGTGGCCAATTTTTCCAGTTAGTCCCACACTGGTTGCCAAAAACAAGTATAAATTACACGATATGAATAAAGTTTAAATACAAACGGACGAAACCAACAAAGTAAACCAAGTAAATATTGAAGGTTACATTAAAACGGGACCGATTCTTGGACAGTTGTTAATCTTGTCGAAATTAATATTTACAACCAAACCATAACACAAAATAAAAAATGTTTAGTTATAAAATGCCTACGCTTGACTAGTGACGAATTCAGCCTTGCCTTCAACTCAGTCTACTATTAATCTACACTGATGAAGATTGTTAATCAAACTGTTAAAGGTAAATAATAGCAATGATTATGACCTTGACTAACTATCTTCAAGTAATTAAGTTATCACACTCTAACGCTGACTAACTGGATAAATGTTGCCCAACAACCCATCCTTTAACCATAAATAGACGTTATTCATAATATATAAAATTATATTTATTATATACAGTATATATTATATAAAAATTAGTTTACAAGTTTAACCACCATATTAACTAACCTCTTCAGAGGCGACCAGAAGGCTTGGCAAAATAGAGCCTGTTACCGTCCTTCTTAATTAAAGAACTGGTTTACGTTATATCTGTTAACGGAAAGAAGTCACTAACCGCGTAATTCCACCAGTACCTTAAATGCTAACAAATCATCGGATTTAATTAAACCGTTATCATTTCTAACTTAATATTAACCAGTGCTGAATTCTGTTCTAACCAATGACCGTTGCTCTTAAAGCTATTAAAAAACATGAACAATGTAAACATCCGTTACGGCAAACATTTAAATCATTTAAGCAATTTAAACTAACTCAATCAAAGTTAAGAAATAACTGCTTAAAATATCTTAAATAATATTCAACATTATTACAATATTAAATGACAAATTATGAAAAATAAACTTAAACCTAAAGTTAACATCTACAAACATTTCAAGTTCGAGTATAAATATAGACATAAGGAATAACAACAATAAAAACACTTAAATATTTCTAAAGATGCGTACACAGAATAAACTTAATATAATTCAACAAAATAAATCAATTGGACACCAATCAGCCGTGACAATCCTGAACGAAACCAAATTTCAAAATCATCATATTTTTAATAATGGCACACCGAACATTTCGGAATAAAAAATTCTTCAAAAGTATTGCCAGATTTTGGAGTTATAACAAACCTCATCAGTCATCACCATATTCTACACTTAGAGAACCCTTACACAGGGCCGGATTTTCCAATAGGCAACATAGGCCATTGGCCTAGGGCCCACCAGTAACTGGGGGCCCACTGGGGACCTCCTACAATCCCTTGACACAAACAGTATCATTGACAAATTTGCCATAGAAAAAAGCAGGAAAAAGTCATTTTGAACTTCTCATAGTTGTGCTTGCAAATTTATTATGCTTCAGTTTCATTGTATTTTTCCATTATTCCTATGTGTAAGATGTACATGATATGGAACTTGATTTACTTTGATGTACTTGATATGGAACTAATTTGATTAAAAATTATTAATGTGTAATGTATTACATTATGTTGTAATTCTTATTGCAAAATTTATTATGCTTCAATTTGACTGTATTTTTTTCCATTATTCCTTTGTGTAAGAATAAGTTGTACATGATATAAAACTAATTTGAATAAAATTATTGATGTGTTACATTATGTTGTAATTCTTTTTTTTTTTTACATTACAATATTACGATATATATATATATAAAATATTTTTTTGGGGGGGGGCACTGATAAGGTTTGGCCTAGGGCCCACAAGCAAGTAAATCCGGCCCTGCCCTTACAGTAACGTAACGTAACCTAACCTAACCTAACCTTGAAAATATGTTTTTGTATATATATGTGTGTGTGTGTGTGTGTGACGTCATACTATGAACTTTACTAGCCACCATTCAAACTTGTCTTAGGCACAACAGTGATATTACACCATCGGAAGTCGAACCCCCGACCTTAATCTTTATAGTACAATAATTAGTTTATGCAAAAGATAAAACTCGGACCAATTTACAAACGATCCTGGTTAATCCTCTTATTAGATATAATTTAAAAATGAGAGGAATAAATAAAAACATCTGCATAGAATATTTATTAATATGTCAAGAGATTATTTTATAAAAGTAAACTTACAAATAATGGTGAAAATAGTTGCATTCTCAATGCTTTGTATGATACATACAATTCTTGGTGCTACTATAGCGTGATTCCTACCGGTGACTTCGATACTATAGGGTGATTCCTACCCGTTTTGGTTCGAAACTACAGTACTGTAGAGTGTGATTCCTATCCAAGGTATAAATGAAAATAATAAATATAAAATGCTATTTATTATTCAATTTTATTTATTTAAAAATAGTTTCAGTGCTACTATCGTATGTGGTCTACCTACGATTGGTTAGGTTTAGTCACGATATTTTCGTTAAAACTAACGAAAATATCATGACTAAACCTAACCAATCGTCAAGGGCGATGGACATTGGAATGTAAACAAGCAATTAGTAAACAAGGTAAGAAGCTATAATTAAAAGGTAGACCGCCGAATCGAGGTAGGAATCACGCTATAGTAGCACCCAATTCTTTTTAGAATAATACATGACATTTGTATGCAGTATTTATTAACATATCAAGAAATTATTTGTTATTAGTATAGTAAACTCGCACTTAATAGCGGAAATACTTACATTCTTATTGCTTTGTATAATACAAACAATTATTTTCAGAAATACTGCCCCGTTTAATGTACGACGCTTTCTATACTCGATATACAGAGTCTTAAGATCATTTAGGATTATTTTTGTTCCTACTTTACAATTGGACATAACATTTTCGCAATTCTTAATCTCGGAACAGATTCAAAATCCTGCTCGAGTACATGGTCGGATGTTACAATATTATCATGAAAAGTCAATGTATACACAACACGCTCTGAGTGAGCGTTTATTCTCTTTTCACCAGTTTTTCAATTGAAAACTGTTCATATCGATGTACAAGGAAATCCTCTAAATCGTGGCGACAGCTGAAAGTATATAAAGAAACAATTCCTCTGGATTAACAGCAAAGGAGAGGGATGGTGTGTAACGCCCTATACCTGCGTACCAAAACGAGTGGTACTTCTGAAGGAAAGTGTCTTCTAAATATTCTCTAAGTTCCAAGCCGTTCTCACCTTGTTCATCTCTACATTTCATAAAATAGTCAATTAAAAATGTACAGGCATGCTTGAGAACGGTGTCAAAATAACGCATATCA
>JAJOZX010005693.1:267500-277500 GCA_023014485.1 Bathynomus jamesi | reverse complement strand
AAGATTCGGTCTAACCTTCTGTTGAACAGATCCACAGAAGAACTGTTCACAACTTCTGAAGGTAGCCTGTTCCACGTGTCACAGATCTTATACGTAAAGTAGTTCCCACACACACTAGCCCTAAACCGTTTCAAATCCAACTTCCAACCATTGTTGCGAGTTGGGTTATCATTTAAACTAAACATGCTTCTAAAATCGACATTGCTGAACCCGCGTAAGAACTTGTAAACCTCGATGAGTTGACCGCGCAGCCTCCGAGTTTCCAGCGAAAACAAATTCAGGGCGCGTAAGCGTCGATCGTAGCCCATATGCCTAACTGAAGGGATTAACTTTGTGGCCCTCGCCTGCACTCGCTCCAGCCTCTCAATATCTTTCCTGAGGGTGGGCGACCAGAACTACACAGCATACTCCAGGTGCGGCTGAACCAGATAATTGTACAGAGAGAGCACAATCTCCTTGTTCCGAAATCGAAATTGCCTCCTCATATAACCCAACAACTTCTGGGCTTTCTTTTCCACCTCTACGCATTGTTTGGTAAACTTAAGGTCGCTGCTAATTAGCACACCCAAGTCCTTTTCCAAATTAGTTGCCTCGAAATTACTCCCTAATATGGAGTAGTCCGACTTGGGATTGGCGTAGCCAATGTGCATCACCTTGCATTTATCCAAGTTAAACGGCATTTGCCATTTTTCGGACCACTCTCCTATCGTACGTAGGTCCGCACGCAGTTGCTCGATCGCCTCTGGCGTCCCAACATTGGCCCCAAGCTTGGTGTCATCAGCGAATTTGGCGATCCTACTGACGATGCCTTCGTCGATATCATTTATGTAAATGATAAACAACAGTGGCCCCAAAACGGAACCCTGAGGAACCCCACTAGTGACCGAGGCCCAACCCGAACTAGCCCCTTTAATTACAACCCTCTGCCGCCTATTCTTCAGCCAGTTTTCAATCCACCTACCTACTTCCCCACCGATACCCAGCGCGCGCACTTTGGCCATTAGCCGGCGGTGAGGTATCTTATCAAAGGCTTTCTGAAAGTCGAGATAAAGTATATCAATCGTCCTACTCTTATACTCACTCAACATGACGTGGAAAAACTCGAGCAGGTTGGTGAGACACGACCTATGCCGTCTAAACTCATGTTGGGAGTCCCCAAGCAGCTTGTAGGAATTAGTGTTGAAAAATAATCGAAACTTCACAAACCGGTTTTTAATCGATCTGTTTTTTGAAAACCGATTTTAACCGGTTATGACCGAAAAGTATAGTAATTTTTAAAAGCCACAATTGAAAGGTACTGACTTTAACTCTTAACAAGCATAGCTTATCGCCTATTTTTTGGTCAAAAGAATGCAAAAATGCATCATCATATGCATGCATATGAATAAGAAAATGACAACTTTGACATATTTTATTTTAGCCAAAATAATACATTATTCAAACAATTTAGATTTGAAATAATTTTTTAAAATAAAACATCTATACTTAGAAAGAAATAAACTTCTTTTTGTAAAAAAATTATAAAGAATAAAAATAAAATTTATCTCTATTTTGGAAAAAACATTGAAATAACATTTTTTAATAAAAAAAACTTTACCTAGAAAACAGAAAATTGACTCTTCGTGTCAGAAAAAATATATAAATTAATTTAGATTTTATCCCTATTTTGGAAATGACATCTTAAGAAACAAAGGGCATTAAGGGTCTTATACTGCGAATAGGGCTTTAGTCGACTGACTCTACACTACAGCCTACATGATGAGACAAACTGAAGATCGAGTTGCCAGATAGGCAAAAATTATATTGAAGAGCAGTTGCCAGTTTGTCACAATTTAACTTAATAGGTAATGTATTCGAAGTTATTTTTTGTGCGCTGTAGCGCGACGTTCGCGCAAGTTTGAGCCAAATAAAAATCAATCGATAAAACCTGTTTTTCCCTTCGGTTTTCAATTTTTAGGGAAATTTTACAAACCGGTTAAAAGCAGGTTTTTATAAACCGGTTTTCAACACTAGTAGGAATCCAAATGGTCAACGATCCTATCCGCTATTATCCCCTCTAATAATTTAATTTACCTACAACCGAAGTGAGACTAATGGGACGATAGTTCCCTGGACTTTCGTGATCCCCTTCTTAAAAAGAGAGAGAGAGAGCTGTAGACATACTAGATAGGAGGGTAAACGTAATATTGAATGAGAGAAAAGCAGCTGCAACAAGGTTAAAGAAACAGGGTCAGAAAATATTATGGCGAAATATTATGACGAAATATATGTGACGAAATATTATGGCTTTTATGATTAATAGATCAGAAAGAGGTTACAAACTTGCTGCAAAGGATGGAGTCTTTAGTGGTCATTATTTGCGCTCACAATTTGAACTTTGTAATAATTCTTTTCTCTCATTCAAACAGTAAACATAGATGAAGAATTGTCTCTCAGACAAGCTGTGAGAATGCAGTAGTTTTGCTCGGGTTAAGGGTTTTCAAAGTGCAACTGTGCTTCACACCTTAAGACACGTTGTTGCTCAAAGCGATGCCTTTGTAAGCAATCTGGCCAACTATGTAAGTAAGAGTAGATGTCATCCCATCCTGAATTGTAAAAACAAATAGAACCTGCGAAATAAGTTTATTGCATTTATAGTCATTTTTTATTCAACATTTTGTACAATAAAGTTATGAACCACCATTGGCCGATTTCTTATATTAACTTAGTTTTTTCAGGCATTAAATTAAATGCCTATCAATTCCAGTCACTTCATAAAATGCCTAAAATCAGTAGTCATTAAATATAAGAGCTAAATTTTTTAGGCATTTAATAAAATGCCTGAATATATACATATATTATATATATACACACATTTTAACTGCAAACAACACGCAGTATAATTAATGTAAAGAACGACACTTGTGTAGAAGAGCGTCCGCACAAGATGAGGAAAAAGAACGAACAAATAAAAAAACGTGGCACCTCCCAGGAATCGAACCCTGGATCATCCAATTGCCGGTCGGACATGCTAACCACTACACCAAGGTCCCCGATCAGTCAGAAGTCGTAATTCTCCTACATACGAGTGGAATTGTGCGGACGCTCTTCTACACAAGCGTTGTTCTTTACCTTAATTATATTGCGTGTTGTTTGCAGTTCAAATGTATATATGTACGGCATGAAAAGGTGGCCCCTCAAGGCATTCGATTCCGCTCGTATGTAGGAGAATTATGACTTCTGACTGATCGGGAACCTTGGTGTAGTGGTTAGCATGTTCGACCGGCAATTGGATGATTCCGGGTTCGATTTCTGGGAGGTGCCTCGTTTTTTCATCTGTTCGTTCTTTCTCCTCATCTTGTGCGAACGCTCTTCTACACAAGCGTCGTTCTTTACATATATATGAGAAAGTTCACAATTTGTACGTGAGTTTTATTAAATGTAAACAACCTGGAGGGAACATCAAAACGATTCCAAGCGCTTTCGTATATACAAGACCTTCAAAAAGTCCTGTAATAGTTTTTAATTTTCTTTGAGAGTTGTATTACGTCACATATACCTTACCTTACAACCTTACAAAGGTTTCGCGTGATGATCTCTCATTTCGCGAAGGTCAAGCTTGTCGCCCCTCCTCTCGAATTGGCCTGGTGAAGTAGTGAGTTGGATTCTTGCGTTCTCCACCTCATATAGCCAGGTACGCCAGGCTCATCGGGGATTGTTCTGATCCAGGCGTCTAGTCTTCCTTTGAAGATTTCCAATGCAACTCCCTTTGTGTTCCTTAGGTCTTTGGGCAACTGATTAAACAGTTTTGGTCCTCTCACTACAAAACTATTTTCTTTCAGGGTTAAGGATGTGCCCTGTCTCGCCTTCAATTTGGGAATACGGCACAGTCTGCCGTTTCTACTGTCCACCGTTGTTTGGGGAGTTATAGAGTTCAGAGTAAGATTAGGGACTAGTTTCTCCATTATTTTCCAAGTGTAAATAATGGTGTATCTCTCTCTTCTCCTTTCCAGTGAGTATAGGTCTAGTTCGCGTAACCTTCCCCAGTAAGTTAGTTCTTTGCACCCATTGATCTTGGCTGTGAAGCTTCTCTGGATCCCTTCCAACTGTCTAATGTCTTCTTTTTTATATGGGGATGTTAGGACCGAGCAGTATTTCAATTTGGGTATTATCAGGGTTTTCAGTAGAGGAATCATTCCATTCCTATCCCTTCGTTTAAAGGTTCTCAATATCTGTCCCGTTATTCTCTTTGCTCTGTTTACTGCTAACTTATTTCGTGTCTCAAATTTAGCATCATCCGTCATTACAACCCCCTAAATCTTTTGCTCTGGGATTTCTCTGAATTTCCTGTCCATTTGGGGTATAATATTCCATGGATTTTAGGTCTTCTCTTTTTCTGTACCGTAATAGTTGAAATTTCTCGGTGTTAAACTTCATATTGTTGTCTTCCGTCCACTTGTAGATTCTGTTTATATATATATATATATATATATATATATATATATATATATATATATATATATATATATAAAACTGCAAACACGCAGTATAATTAACGTAAAGAACGACGCTTGTATAGGAGATATTCCGCGCAAGACGAGAGAGAGAGAACGAAACAAAGGAAAAAATGAGGTAACCACCTGGGAATAGAACCCGGGATCTTCCGATTGCCGGTCAGATGCGATAACCATTACACCATGGGCCTCACTCTTCCAAATGCGTAATTCTTCTACATACTCGCAGAAACCAATGCCCCAAGGGGGCACCTCTCGCATGCCGTAACATTATATACATTTAACTGCAAACACGCAGTATAATTAACGTAAAGAACGACGCTTGTATAGGAGATATTCCGCGCAAGACGAGAGAGAGAGAACGAAACAAAGGAAAAAATGAGGTAACCACCCGGGAATCGAACCCGGGATCTTCCGATTGCCGGTCAGATGCGATAACCATTACACCATGGGCCTCACTCTTCCAAATGCCGTAATTCTTCTACATACTTGCAGAAACCAATGCCCCAAGGGGGCACCTCCCGCATGCCGTAACATTATATACATTTAACTGCAAACACGCAGTATAATTAACGTAAAGAACGACGCTTGTATAGGAGATATTCCGCGCAAGACGAGAGAATTACGGCATTTGGAAGAGTGAGGCCCATGGTGTAATGGTTATCGCATCTGACCGGCAATCGGAAGATCCAGGGTTCGATTCCCGGGTGGTTACCTCATTTTTTTCCTTTGTTTCGTTCTCTCTCTCTCGTCTTGCGCGGAATATCTGCTATACAAGCGTCGTTCTTTACGTTGATATATATATATATATATATATGAAATAGGATCTCTCCTAAGGAGACGTAGTTTTACATTTAGGATAAAAACGAAGACGTAGAGCAAAAAAGTCATTATATTTGGCTGCAGCCGACGTTTCGGGCAACCCTACCCATTTTCAAGGCCTAATAAAAAAAAGCTAAAATTAATGCATGACAAAATTATACGAATGTCAAAAACTAAAACTAATTTATAGTACAAAAAACACCAAGAATACAAATTAAAAAGCATAAAACAGGCATAAGCCAAAAACAAATCAAAAGTAAAAATTATATAAATGACAAAAATATATGAATGATAAAAATAAAACTTAAAAACTAAAACATTCAAACATAAAATAGTTAAAAAACTTTACTAATAAAAAGTTAAATGAAAAAACACAAAAGTGCACCAAACATACCATGCTCACTTGACAGCCACAAAAAAACTGAGGCGAAAAGGAGACAGGGTCAAGGGAAAAAAAAACAAAACAACAATTTTTAGTTTGTAGGTATTCTAATTAATATAAAGGGAGTAACAGCTAGAATCAATATTTAAACTGGAGTTCAGAAATTTAATGCACAAAGATTCGTAAATACGGAGAGAGGACGGGCATTTTAATGATTTAAGAATTTTAAAGTTATTAACGGAAATATCAACCTTACACTTAACAGAATGATTTCTAATGGCAGACTGTTCCTTTTTCGATAAAACTTTCCCTGTCCTATGGCTAATACCCATATGGGAGCAAAATTTCGCCTGCAAAGAACGAACTGTGCTGCCAACGTAGTTCCCCTGGGAACACCCTGGGCAGGTAAACAAATAAACAACAGAACAGTTCATCGCAGGGGGGATTTTGTCCTTACAACGGAAAAAACAGCAATTGCTTTTTCACAAAAGTGTTAAAATGGTAGAGGTCAGCTAAAACAAGATATTTACAATTCTTAGGAACATCATACGTTGGGATAAGGTTGGGGGAATATACATTATTAAGAAATTTACCAATAATACCCTGTACAAGATCCCGTGGAAAACCATTTTTAAAGAAAACGTCAGTAAGGAATTCAAACTCATTATGAAGCAGAGCAAAGTTCGAGCAAATATTATAAGCTCTATCCACCAAAGTGCGAATGGAACTTAGTTTGTAATTAAAATCGCAAAAACTATAAAAATTAAAACCCAAACCCGTAAACGTAGGCTTCCGGTATGTAGAAGTTAAAACGGTCGACCCCCGATTTGGAAACCAAAACATCAAGGAAAGGAATAGAACCTTGAACTTCCTTTACCTGCGTAACTACAATGTTCTTATGCAGTGTGTT
Source organism: Bathynomus jamesi (assembly GCA_023014485.1). Classification (NCBI taxonomy): domain Eukaryota; kingdom Metazoa; phylum Arthropoda; class Malacostraca; order Isopoda; family Cirolanidae; genus Bathynomus; species Bathynomus jamesi. The sequence continues at coordinate 270,893 of JAJOZX010005693.1, read as the reverse complement.
CAGGAAACTTAGAAACTGAACTGATTGATTATCCGTTTGGAATAAAGCAAACGTATCATCAACATAACATCTATACAATTTCGGCTTAAGATGAGGGGGGCACTCACAGAAGGCCCTTTCCTCAAGATGCGACATGAAAATATTCGCAAAAACGGGACCCAAGGGGCTCCCCATCCCCACTCCATCCAACTGACGGTAAACTACCCCTTGAAAACTAAAAAAGTTATCCTTGACTGCCAAATTCAGAAGCTGCTCAAACTGTGCTCTGCCAAAGCCGTGAAAAAGTGAGTCCGGCTGTGGAAAAGGTTTATTTAAAATAATTGTAATGGTCTCATCCAAGGGGATATTTGTAAAGAGGGAAGATACATCAAAACTTGTCATAAACAAAGAATTCGTATTAAACTTCTTAATTTCCGACACAAAAGAAAAACTATCCTTAACACTGTACAAGTTCAGAGTAAATGATGATAACAGTGGGACAAGAAATTTGGCAAGTTTGTAATTAGCCAAAGGATAAGACGCTAAAATTGGGCGCAATGGAACACCGACTTTATGAACCTTAGGCAGACCATACATAAGGCCCAAATAAGAGCCTGAAACGTACAATTCATCATAAGTGGAGGAGTTAATAACACATTCCTGTTTAAGCTTAAGCAAAACACGGTTAACCTTGTCTTCCAATCGCTGAATAATTTTAGGAGCCTGTTCATCTACCTTAACAAATTTTAATGAATCCGAAAGAATATCAAGCATTTTTTTAATATAATCCGTTTTATTCATAACCACAACACCACTACCCTTATCTGGTTTAGTAATGACAACAGATTCATTTACACCCAAACCTTTTAAAATTTCTCGGTCCTCCCTATGCAGAAAAATTGTAGAAAACTTAAAAGCTTTAATTTTAGAAAACAATTCATGGGTAGAGTTGCCCGAAACGTCGGCTGCAGCCAAATATAATGACTTTTTTGCTCTACGTCTTCGTTTTTATCCTAAATGTAAAACTACGTCTCCTTAGGAGGGATCCTATTTCATATGTATCTACGCGTTATGGACTAGAGGGTTTGAGACTCCACCGTAAACTTGAAAAGTCTGTCAGAAAATTCAAGAAGATTGAATTGGACCTTGAATTTTTAGAAATCTGCCGGAATAGTGGCGTCTTTCCTAATTTTATTTATTACAAACTGTATCGTAATTCACTCTATTCTTCAGAGTTTTATAGGTCATCTTTGGTATATTATCTTAATGAAATTAATTACAAATTTAAGCTTAAGCATGATATCTCGAACAAGATTTGTGCTCTTAAAAGCCAGTTGAAGGCCTTGGTCTCTTTTTGTGACTATGCGTGCATAGTGTCTAACATTCAAGTTTCCTCCCTTTCATATGTACGTTCTATTTCCCGGATTCATGACCGCAAGCTTTTTAAGTTAAACCTATCTCGCCCTTCTTTTTTGGATCCTGGTCAGGTCATTAAGAATTTATCTGACTATACCCTGTCAAAGCGTGAAAGTTTTCTCTTGTCTCTTGGCCTTAAGTTCAAGTTTCCCAACTTGCGTTTTAAACCTGCTGATTTTTATTTTAATTTTGAAAGGATAGCCCATGATCTGAAAGTTCTTCCAACCGTTGATGCTAATGATTTTGGTAAGGTTAGACAACATATTTCCCAATTGTCCCATGAATTGTTTTCTAAAATTAAAGCTTTTAAGTTTTCTACAATTTTTCTGCATAGGGAGGACCGAGAAATTTTAAAAGGTTTGGGTGTAAATGAATCTGTTGTCATTACTAAACCAGATAAGGGTAGTGGTGTTGTGGTTATGAATAAAACGGATTATATTAAAAAAATGCTTGATATTCTTTCGGATTCATTAAAATTTGTTAAGGTAGATGAACAGGCTCCTAAAATTATTCAGCGATTGGAAGACAAGGTTAACCGTGTTTTGCTTAAGCTTAAACAGGAATGTGTTATTAACTCCTCCACTTATGATGAATTGTACGTTTCAGGCTCTTATTTGGGCCTTATGTATGGTCTGCCTAAGGTTCATAAAGTCGGTGTTCCATTGCGCCCAATTTTAGCGTCTTATCCTTTGGCTAATTACAAACTTGCCAAATTTCTTGTCCCACTGTTATCATCATTTACTCTGAACTTGTACAGTGTTAAGGATAGTTTTTCTTTTGTGTCGGAAATTATGAAGTTTAATACGAATTCTTTGTTTATGACAAGTTTTGATGTATCTTCCCTCTTTACAAATATCCCCTTGGATGAGACCATTACAATTATTTTGAATAAAGCTTTTCCACAGCCGGACTCACTTTTTCACGGCTTTGGCAGAGCACAGTTTGAGCAGCTTCTGAATTTGGCAGTCAAGGATAACTTTTTTAGTTTTCAAGGGGTAGTTTACCGTCAGTTGGATGGAGTGGGGATGGGGAGCCCCTTGGGTCCCGTTTTTGAGAATATTTTCATGTCGCATCTTGAGGAAAGGGCCTTCTGTGAGTGCCCCCCTCATCTTAAGCCGAAATTGTATAGATGTTATGTTGATGATACGTTTGCTTTATTCCAAACGGATAATCAATCAGTTCAGTTTCTAAGTTTCCTGTACACACTGCATAAGAACATTGTAGTTACGCAGGAAAAGGAAGTTCAAGGTTCTATTCCTTTCCTTGATGTTTTGGTTTCCAAATCGGGGTCGACCGTTTTAACTTCTACATACCGGAAGCCTACGTTTACGGGTTTGGGTTTTAATTTTTATAGTTTTTGCGATTTTAATTACAAACTAAGTTCCATTCGCACTTTGGTGGATAGAGCTTATAATATTTGCTCGAACTTTGCTCTGCTTCATAATGAGTTTGAATTCCTTACTGACGTTTTCTTTAAAAATGGTTTTCCACGGGATCTTGTACAAGGTATTATTGGTAAATTTCTTAATAATGTATATTCCCCCAACCTTATCCCAACGTATGATGTTCCTAAGAATTGTAAATATCTTGTTTTACCTGACCTCTACCATTTTAAACTTGTGAAAAAGCAATTGTTGAGTGTGGTGAGGAAATTTTATTTTCACACTGATTTTAAGGTTGCTTTTTTAAATAATAATAACCTTGGATGTTTTTTCCGTTGTAAGGACAAAATCCCCCCTGCGATGAACTGTTCTGTTGTTTATTTGTTTACCTGCCCTGGGTGTTCCCAGGGGAACTACGTTGGCAGCACAGTTCGTTCTTTGCAGGCGAAATTTTGCTCCCATATGGGTATTAGCCATAGGACAGGGAGAGTTTTGTCGAAAAAGGAACAGTCTGCCATTAGAAATCATTCTGTTAAGTGTAAGGTTGATATTTCCGTTAATAACTTTAAAATTCTTAAATCAATTAAAATGCCCGTACTCTCTCCGTATTTACGAA
>JAJOZX010005693.1:105000-262500 GCA_023014485.1 Bathynomus jamesi | reverse complement strand
TTTAACCATCAGTATGACCCGTTAACTTTAATATTCATGTAATTGAAAGTAAATGACTGTAATTGTATGAATTACCTTGGTTTCCTATTGTAATTAATTATAATTACAATTACATTTTAGGTAGTCACTTACAATTATTTGCCAATTACATAAAAGAATGTAATTACAAATTACCCATGCCTGGTATCAGGAGTTGAATTCTAAATCAGTTTCTTATAGATCACAGAAGTAGAATCTCTCAAAACCTGCAAGTGTAGTTAGTAATTCAATTATATCCTTCTTGTACAGTTTCGAAAAAAAAAATTGCCTAAAAACAATTTCTAAAACGCATTAGCCATTACTATTATTAGTAATAGTCTGTTTTTCTGTAGATATTTTATTTGGTAACTAATATAATTTCAAAAACCAACCTCAGTCACAATTTATTACTAAATATTTTTAATGCGAAACTGTGGCTAGTTTTCTTTTATTTGGTTTCAAAACGTTCGCCTCTCTCTCCAAAGAATAATTTTTTGTAAACATTTAGGAACATTAAATAAACGTGCCTTTGTTTCTTCTGAATCATCATTACTTTTGCTCAGAATTTTATCACATCCACATTGAACGCTTTGTTATTTATTAATTGGGGCCGTGTCAGTGGAGGTGGTTGGCTAGAAACTTAATAAACTTCTAATTTAAGCAACAAAGAAAATACTTCACTCTTCTGCAATAAAAACAGATGTTGGACTTAGCATGGGTCATCAATTAATTTTCTCTGTGGTGATTTTGTATCTCTACCAAAGTCTGATAGTCTGATACCCACACTATTACTATTTTTTTTTCGCGTGATTTAATAATGTGGTCGACATTATTTTATTGAAATCAACTAAAAATCATCGTTTTAATCTCCTGAATGCGTCACAGGAAAAATACGTTATACTTATTTGAAAAATCTCAAGGAAAGCGGTTCGAACCCGATTAAGGCAAAATCTTTTCATATTTACTCGTGTTTATATAATACGCATAAATAGCTAAATTAAGCGGGGTATGTCGTGGCCAGTGTCGTAATATCGCTTCCTGTTCGATGAACGAAGTTAAGCGACGTGATTAATCCTATCTTTAAAATTTATATTTGGCCTGAGGAACGAATATTAAGATTCTAAGGACATGGAAACGTCCAAGCTTGGAAACCGGACTGTGAGGAAAGGCGTTAGAACTTAAGAACTTAATTATGAATCAACGAATTAACAGAGTATTAACGATCAACAACGAAGATCCGAGAAGAAAACAGGAAAACGTCATTCAAGAACAAAACATTTTTTTATCATTCAATAATGGTGTCAGAAATCGTACGAGTTTTTCTTCCTTCCACACCACTCAATCCTCATGGTTTAAAATTTTTTTTTTAAAAAGGGCTGGAATTCTACCGCTATCACCATTTTAAAGGTTGGTTTAAGATTGAAGATTCATTGCAACTGCTGAAAGAAGACTTGCCTCAAGAAAGAATTTGAGAAGATACAGAAAATACATTCGACGACACGTTTACATTACATCTACTGCGGTTGAGATTGGAGTAGACATCGACCGATGGTTGAGATTGGAGAAGACATTGATTGACGGTTGACGGTTGAGATTCATGAAAAAAGGATTACATCGTCCGAAATCAGTTCCGAATCCGTGTTTGGGTTTCGCTGCGTCAATACGAGTGGCATGGAGAGAATTGCATAGATTATATTTTATCTTTCGCACCAGATAAATTACATGCGAGCAGTAGCAGTAATCTGCATGACGAGCGAGTTTGAGGCTTCCTTGTCTGTGACTCCTATAAATTCACCGAGTAAAGGGGCTCCAGAAAATATATTTTCTTTTTCCGATTTTAGTAAATTGAATAGCGAGTCTATTTTACCAACTATATTTCCTTTACCATATTCCCCTGAATTATCAGGTGATTTAAGAAATCCAACTGAGTACCGATCAGTATCTTTATCCCCTTTGCAATTAAACAGTATTGAAGTGCCCCAACCAATTATGGCAAATTCAGGAATAGATGTGAAGAGTCAAAGCTTTGGCAGAGGTGTGTTCATCATTTATAGTTGATTTAGATGATTATAATGCACTAAACCAGTGGTAGCGAACCTTTTTTGCTGGCGGGTCATTTTTGTTACTTTTGATTTTAAAAAAAAACGAAATTGGGTTACAATAACTTATTTACTTACTATTTTTAGTGAGAAACTTGTTGGATTTTAGCTGCTAATGTTTTGATCCGAGGTTTATATTTAGTTGTCTTTAGTCTCACACATGCAGCACTCATATCTGTGCCAAGGCGATTCCTAGTGGTGGATTTGACGAAGTTCATGGAGGAAAACAACTGTTCACATGAATAAGATGAGCCAAACATTGTTAGCAGAGCTAATGATAGCTTTTTCATTGATGCAAAAGAATTTGGTAGAGTTCCATTCTGCAAGAATAAGATTCTCTACTCTTTCTATTGATTGTTGTTCTCTAGTTACACCCAAAATTGACGACTCCAATTCCTTTTCTTGTAATTTCAGATGAAGATCAATAAATTTAGTCTTCGATACTGCACTTTCTTGGAAGTCAACTAATTCCATTTCTAAATTACTAATGTCAAGCCAATGAAAAGCTGATAACTGAAGATTTTCAAATTGAATAGTATGGGGGAATTGGAGGAATTGGAGGAATTGTAAGTTGTCATACACACACACGTTTCTAAACGTATACTATACGTTTAAAAAGAGCTCGTGAGTCACTAAAAATTGCCTCGTGGGTCAGTACTTGACCCGCGGGTCAGTGGTTCTCCATCACTGCACTAAAGCGTCAAGGATTATACCGATTGGTACATTCCTTTGAGTGTTTTTCTCTCTGAGAATGAACGTCTGATTTTATCCACGGATTAGCGTGCAGATGAGTTCCTAATTCATTTAGCGATAAAGAACTCTTTTAAAACCCGCGAGAGATGTTTTATATGTGAAGAAAAAAATAATAAATCATGGGTTGCTTTCAAAAAAGTAGTATTTTGAATTGAATTGAATATCCTTTATTAATAATAAAATAAATACATTCGTTTCAATTTACAATGACATGAATAATTGTGAAGCTCAACTATTAACTTTATTTGATTTGGCCCTTAAGCGTTAGGCTTTATTGGGCTCTTATTAAAAATAAGCAGCTAGTTGTTATTAATTAATAATAAATAAGTAAATAAGTATTATTAATAGTTGAAACGTGCATTAATCTTAAATTATCACTACTGACATCCATTAAAGGCGCTGTACCAATACCATACAAAGAAACCAATATTATACACAAGAGATAAGAACTGAACAATCCCAAGAAATGTGTTTTTAATACTAGCTTACACGCGAGAAATTAATAATTAGTAAACAATAGTAATGGACATTAATCCTAGATTTTTGTTAGTATGCCATTATTAATCGGGATTTCAACTTGGTTTTAAACAAATTTACATTCACAATACTTTTTATATCAGCATTTAAGTCATTCTATAGTTTCAATTCAATGAAAATGGGTAGTTTTTGAGATGAAGAATCTAAATTGAGGTATAACAAGCTTTGATCTATTTCTGGTTTGATACGAGTGGATTTCTTGATGAGTTACAAAATATCTATTTACCCATTATAAATTAATGATTTTGTTCTTACACTCTTAAATAAAAATAAAATGTGCCAGTTTGGTTATATCATTGAGCTTTAGTAGGTTTAGCTCTTTAAATAATGCACTAGAGTTAAAGTAAAGTTCCAAATTAAGGCTGCTTAACGACACTAGTCAGGACGAAACCCTCGTGAAAGAAAGGGTTAAATAGTTTTTTAAAGCGGGTTTTTCTTTATAATGTAGAGGGGTTCTAACAGTGTTATTAGGTCCATCAGATCAATACTTTGTTTTATAATTAACTTTTATCTGTTAAGCGGGATAATTATTAGGGATGAAAAAGATTTCAACGAAGTGCATTTTATCATGGAATGAAACGTAGCTGCAGCAAATATGGTAGCTACGCTCGGTGGAACAACAGAATCAGTATCAGTTAGTATCAGATTTGTATGCTCATAATATTAATAATGATGTAGCTAAGAGATTAGTAGATTTAGAAAACGATAAAAGACAGACGGGAGAATCTTTTTTAATTTTTATGTTTAGAGTGAAACGAGAATTGAAACAGCTTAAGGATGACGCCTCTAGTATTTTGAATAATTTAGATGCAACAATTACAGTACATAAAATTACAATAAGAAATATTCCTTCCCATTTGTGAAAGGATTTTGGTTCTTTGATGAAGATCCAATTCCAAAAATGAAGAGCCTAAAAGCTGATATGCTATTTAATAAAGTTGTGAATTTTCAGTATGATGTTCAGAACCCTAATGAATTTACAGTCATTAAATTGCTTGTCAATCACTAAAGAGAAAGACACTCAGAAGAACAAAAGGCAAAAGTAAATGACAAAATATTACGAGTTATTATTGAGGGCAGGAGTGACACTTGCAAAAAAACTGCTTGAAAATGTATGATGATGATGATGATGATGAAAGAAAGACAAAAATTTAGAAATAGAGATTCTTATGGTTCTCGAATGAATAGAAGCGAGTCTAGAGAGACAAAGAGTGATGTGTATAATAATTATTATAACTATGTCTGAGTAAATAGAGAGAGAGAAAGTGATGTTGATAGTTATAACAGTAGGTCTCATGCACGAGGACGTGAAAGAAGGAACGAGTCTCACAGAGTTCAAACTAAGTAGTGATCAGTGTTGGGCACTAAAGCGTTAATCCGATAACAGTTAATTAACGAAGTTAGCTTTTTTAACGGACTATTAACGGAAGTTAATTTCCATTTATCGTTATCGGACCAGTTAACTTCCGATAGCTCTATATTTAGTCTGTTAAAGTCCGTTAACACGTTAACTGCGAGGAGTCATTCACGGAAGATCACCGCTCCGCGAATGAATTCAAACCGCCATAACTTCAGTCTGCTTCCAGATCTCGCAAGGGGAGGTTGGGGAGGCCCAAGAGGTCAAGACTGGCAGTTGAGCCTGACTTTGAGAAGTTGGTCTTTCTGAAGGGCAACCAGCACATTGTGTCATAGTCTTTAATAAATGTGCCTAAAATTTAATTTTACCTTTCAGTTCCCGCCATAATAATTCTCTGGTAAATTAAAATCTAGTTAATGGTTAGTGGTTACAAGGGTTTCAAAACATGTAATCAGTACATTTTTTATTAAAATTAAAAAAAAAAGTTAAGCAAAAAAGTTGCAAAACTTGATAAAAATACAGTTAAATACCTATTTATTGTTGGATTTTGCATAAATAAACATTTTCTATGGGTTTTAAAGCTTTTTTCCTTGATTTTTTTAAATGTTAGTAAAGAAATAGTTATCGTTAACGGATTATCGTTAACTTCCGTTAACTTTGTAGTAAAATTATCGGAGTTAAAAATTGGGGTTAACGGATTATCGTTATCGAAGTTAACTTTTTGGTTAACGGTGCCCACCACTGGTAGTGATGCAAGTGAGACGAAAAATGTGATGAAGGAAAAAAAAAAGAGCAAACTATAAAAAGGAATTTTTATGCTCTACGGCCAAAGGGTACGGTAGAAATTGATACCAGTCAGTATCCTTGTTTTAAGATATATAAATATGCAGAGATATCATAATACAGAGTGTTCAAAAAGAACGCAACCCAAAATAGAAGCGAAATGTTAGGTTACAATGATATATGCATTATGCAATGGTTTGCGTTTCTTTTGAACACCCTGTATTATAATTATAAATGAAAGTCAAAATTCTATTGCGAACTAATGGTGTACTTTCCAGGAATCTTATTATCTATATTTTGAGTATATTTGAGTATTCCTGTTTCTATTCCTGTTTATAATTGAAAAAATTATAAGTAATTAAAAGGAGACACTTGTTATATAAATTATAATACATTTACTTTAAGATTTCATATTTAATATTATTATTTAAATTATTCTATTCTATTTAAAGAAAAATTTATTATCACAAGTTTAAATACATCAAAATACATTAATTTATATAAAGAGATAAATTTTAAATTATTAACGACACGTCTTCCCTCGAAACGATAAGAATATTCCCTTTGAACAGTTTCAAATATATTTTAAAACGTAGGCCTATTTGATGAGAATTTCATAGACATTATAAAACTACATAAAAAATCTAGGCTGAAGAAAATCATATCAAACAGAAATGTCATTTTTGGAAATAAGATGGGTTACAGTGTTCATTTGGAATAATCAGGAAAAATGAATATTGTGGAGATATTTTGAATATTTGAAATATTTGAAATAATAATAATAATAATATCTCTGCATATTTCATTTTCTACATTCATTTTAGAACCAAGATGATGTATTGCAAGGTAAACGGTAAAGAGAAACGATAGATTCCAAATTTTTTATATTGTATTTGAATTAAATGTAATATTATTAATATTATACTTCCATTAAATGCAATATTATTAATATTGTATTTCCATTAAATGCATTATTATTAATATTATTAAAATTGTATTTCAATTAAATGTAATATTATTATTTATTAATAAAAATATCATAAGTTGAAAATTTTCAGTAGTCATTAGGTATAAGTAGAGAACTGAACTGCTCATAGTACCTACTTAAGATTTCCTGTAAATATGGACTTTGGATATTTGATTATGAAATAACTATACTTGGGATTCGAACCTAGTAAACATCGATCGGATGAGTGAGTATACAATTAGAACCGAAAGGCGAAGGAGTTCCAAAACGTAATAAATAATCTGTTCTATTCTTTTTATAATTATATATTTTTTAAGGTATAACTCTCTCTCTCGGGTTAGAGGTCGGCAGCGATGTTGAGGGAGTGTGGAGTGCATTCCGGGACCAGTTTATGGTGCTGCAGTCTGCTGCCATACCCTCAAAACTGGTCACCCCTGCTTCAACTCAGCCTAAGTGGTTCAGTTGGGACATCGCTTCGGCTATCCGAAATAAGAAAGCTGCGCATAGGAGGGCGAAGGTCAATCGTTCCCATGACAACACTGAGGCGTATGTCCACCTGTGCAAGGAAGTGAAGGCAAAGGTTAGACTAGCCAAAGTAACGAAGAACTCCGGGTGGCAAGCCTCTGCAAGGGGAACCCTAAGGAGTTCTTCAGTTATGTTCACAGTAGAAAGCCCATTAGAAGCATGATAGGCCCGTTAAAGGACTCCAACGGCGCGCTGCGGACCTCCGACGCAGACATCGCTAATGTGCTGAATGAGTACTTTGCGGAAGTGTTCACCAGGGAGGACACCCGCGTCATCCCCGAGCCAGGCGTCAAGCACGAAGGTGCTGGCCTGGATAGTGTTCGGTGTACCGCGACAGTCGTTGCCGATAGAATAGACAAATTGAGCGCGTTTGAGGCTCCTGGGCCAGACCAGTTCCTCCCCAGTGTCGCGGGAAGTGCGCGACCAGGTGGCTCCCCACCTGGCTACAGTCTTCAACAAATCATTGGAGACGGGCCAGGTGCCTGGTGACTGGAGGGAAGCCAACGTGATTCCTATCTTTAAGAAAGCGGATCACGAAAGTCCGGGGAACTATCATCCCATTAATCTTGCTTCGGTTGTAGGTAAATTATTAGAGGGGATAATAGCGGATAGAATCGTTTACCATTTTGATTCGTACAAGCTGCTTGGGACTCCCAACATGGGTTTAGACGGCATAGGTCGTGTCTCACCAACTTGCTCGAGTTTTTCCACGTCATGCGGAGTGAGTATGATAAGAGTAGGGCGATTGATATACTTTCAGAAAGCCTTTGATAAGGTACCTCACCGCCGACTAATGGCCAAAGTCCGCGCACTGGATATCGGTGGGGAAGTAGGTAGGTGGATTGAAAATTAGCTGAAGAATAGGCGGCAGAGGGTTGTAATTAAAGGGGCTAGTTCGGGTTGGGCCTCGTCACTAGCGGGGTTCCTCAGGGTTCCGTTTTGGGGCCAGCCGCTGTTGTTTATCATTTACATAAATGATATCGACGCTGGCATCGTCAATAGGATCGCCAAATTCGCTGATGACACGAAGCGTGGGGCCAATGTTGGGACGCCCGAAGCGATCAAGCAACTGCGTGCAGGCCTACGTAGGATAGGAGAGTGGTCAGAAAAATGGCAAATGCCGTTTAACTTGGGTAAATGCAAGGTCATGCACATTGGCTATGCCAATCCCAAGTCGGACTACTCCATGTTGGGGAGTAATATCGAGGCCACTGATTTGGAAAATGACTCGGGTGTGCTAATTAGCCTTAACTTTACGAAATAGTGCGTAGAGGTGGAAAAGAAGGCCCAGAAGCTGTTGGGTTATATGAGGAGGCAATTTCGATTTCGGAACAAGGAGATTGTGCTCCCTCTGTACAATTCTCTGGTTCGGCCGCACCTGGAGTATGCTGTGCAGTTCTGGTCGCCCACCTCAGGAAAGATATTGAGAGGCTGGAGCGAGTGCAGGCGAGGGCCACAAAGTTAATCCCCTCCGTTAGGCATATGGGCTTCAATCGACGCTTACGCGACCTGAATTTGTTTTCGCTGGAAACTCGGAGGCTTTGCGGTCAACTCATCGAGGTTTTCAAGTTCTTACGCGGGTTCAACAATGTCGATTTTAGAAGCATGTTTAGTTTAAATGATAACCTAACTCGCAACAATGGTTAGAAGTTGGATTTGAAACGGTTTAGGACTAGTGTGTGTGGGAATTACTTTACCTATAAGATCTGTGACACGTGGAACAGGCTACCTTCAGAAGTTGTGAACAGTTCTTCTGTGGATCTATTCAAGAAAAGGTTAGACCGAATCTTGCACACTATTTGAGGGTGACAGAATTTTTCCATGGCACCCCGTTACCATTGGTACCTCCTCGGTATGGGCCGCAAGGCTTTTTGATGTACTTCTTTTCCTTGTAACTCCTTGTAACTCTAGATAGATACGATAGACAAGACACGGAAAAAGATCAACTATGGAGGACAGTGACAGGAGAAACGGGAGTTCCAGTACTCCCTGTCTCGTGCCTAACGTCCTACCCGGAGTGCTTCCCTGGTCGACTGGTGTCTGCAATCTCTTCCTATAAATTTAGTTTCTATTCATTTCCCACCGAACTTTCCATACTTATCTTCTCTTTATTCAAAGTTAGATTTGTCATACAAATGTCCTGCATAATAAATATAATCTTCTCTGAATGTCATTACTTCCTCGTTATTTTTAACGTCAGATATTCGGAATTTGCTCACAGATAAACATTTACAGTGGCGTTCATAAGTACTCGTACACAGAAATATTTAAGTTATATTCGCCCTTATCTTTTTTTTTACCATGCATAGGATGGTCATGAAAAGTTTACCGTTCGTTTGGAAAAATTTAACAAATAAAAAAAATTAGTTTAATTCCAACATATAATTTAAAACATCAAAGAATTTAAGGAAAATATAATAAAAGTTGAAATGCAAAAGTTTTCATACATTTATTTGCAAAATTATTTAATACTTTTTGTGTCCACCTTTTGTTTGAATTATATCAATGATTCATTCTGGGTTTCGACATCTCATTAGAAATTTTAGCCCATTTTTGTAAAGAAAATTGTTGTAATTTATTCAGATTCGAAGGGTTTCTCTTGTGGACACCTTTTATCAAACCGAACCAAACTATAAATTCTCGATTAAATTGAGATCCGAGATTTAACTGCGCCACTTGAGAAGCTCGAAATTATTTTGTTGGATCTATTTCATGGTGTTCTTACTTCTATGTTTTGGATCATTATCTTGTTGCATTACCCAAGTGCGACCCGTTTGCAACTCACGAAATGAAGAAAATACATTTTCTTTTAAAATTTCCCGATATTCCTTCGAATTCAAGATTCGACTGATGACAACACACTTTCCTGGATCAGAAACACTAAAGCACTTTAATCCCCAAAGATGCAAACTACCACCGCCATGTGAACCGCTGGAAGAATGTTTTTTCCTCGAATGCAGTATTTCATTTTCGCCAAATATACCGTTGTTCGTTGTTCCCAAATAATTCAATTTTAGTCTCGTCTGTCCATAAAACTTTATTCCAAAATGCAAATCCATCATTTTGATGATCTCTGGCGTACTTTAAACGAGTTTCTCTGTGCGCTTTTCGTAGTAGAGGTTTCCTTCGTGCAACTCTTCCGTGCAGACCATTTTTTATCAATGTACGACGTAAGTAGAGGGATGAATATCGATCTTAGACAGTTTTAACGTTTGGCAATATCACTTGCAATCACTTGTGAATTCACAGCAACCATTCTTTCAATCCGTCTAGCTGTACGTTCTGAAATCTTGCAAGGTCGTCCACACCTTCGTATAGTTTTGATTGTTTCAAAGCCTTTCCATTTCTTTATAACTGTATCAACCGTCGTAAATGCAATTCGAAGTTCTTCTCCTATAACTCTTTCCAGACACGTGTGCAGCAACAGCAAATCGCTTAAGATCCGTAGACTGCTCTTTACCACGACGACCCATTACTTACTAATGGCTCGTACAGTCAATCGTTTTCCATGAAGATTCACAGAGAAAATTCTTGGATTCAGAATTGCCAATAGTCTCTAATCAATGAACAGACAATTGCTTATAAAAATTAACATAACACTAACATAACATTGACATGAACATAAAACCAGAAGGGCAACTATTCATTGACTCATCCAAGTTAAGTCTGAAAGACTGTGCTGTTACATAATGGAAACGTTTATCCATCAATTTCTGTCGGACATGCTGTTCATATGAAAGAGTCATATGAAAATATGGAGCTTGTTTTACAATTACATAGAGTACACTTAGTACAACTGGCACATCTGTAGAGATTTAAAAGTCGTAGCGCTTCTTGGCATGCAGCTGGGATATACAAATTACTGCTGCTTTCTTTGTGAGTGGGATAGTCGGGCCAGAGATTCTCATTATGCCATTAAGGAGTGCCCACTTCGTCAAGCTTTAGTTCCTGGGCAAAAGAGCGTCGTACATAAACAGCTGGTTGATCCCAAGACTAATGAAAAACTCTGTGAAAGCGGTGAACAGGGAAGGTGAAAGATTTCGATATTTAAAACAGAAGTCACCGCGAATAAGCGAGGGGAAGATAAAAGGCGTTTTTGTTATTCCACAGATTAGAGAAGTTATGAATGACAGCCGTTTTGATGAAGTCCTAGACGGAACCGAGAGGGTTGCACGAGAAGTTTTTAAAGCAATCGTCAAGAACTTTTTAGGTAAGAACAAGGCACCGAACTACGTACAGTTGGTTGAGGAGATGCTTTGAAGCATTTAGGTTAAAGGGGTGTAGTATGTCCTTAAATGTATATTTCCTGCACTCTCATTTGGACTTTTATCCGACCAACCTTGGTGACGAACATGGGGAAATATTTCACCAGGACATTTTCACAGTGGAAAAACGGCACCAAGTCAGGTGGGATCCACGATGCTGGACAATTTTGGAAGCCTCAAATGTCGCCTATAAAAAGATTTTAGGCATGTTAATATAATGTTAGAGCAAGTCCAATACAATACAACATATGCAGTTTTGTATACTTTTGGGTAATACTTAATTCGTAGTTTTCTCAAGAACCCCACGTGATACAAAAATTTCAAGGACATATTAGCAGTCACCGCTGAAAATTCTATCAAGAACAGAGAACCCCATCGAAGAAACAAAAAAGGTAAAATTTGTTGATCAGTGTAACCAGTGCGGTAATTCCCGAAAGAATAATACATAGACTTTTAATTTGCCAATTTTGCTCGCTTTGAAAACCTAATTCCGTTTCTACAAGGAACTGCGGACAATTTACATTTATAGATCATCGACTTGAGGAATGATTTAAAAACTTTCATCCATAGATTGCCGGAAGAGAAGGAGAATATTCATAGAAATAAAAGAGGACTCGTGAACGCTGCGGGAGAATTTATGAATTACGCCTTTGGAACAGTTACTCAAACGCAAATAGATAGTTTGTCATCTCTGACTAAACAGGTTGAAGTGAATCAGGGACAGTTAGAATCTGGCTTTAATAATTACATAACAGTCATGAATACGTCTATATATGAAACCTCATCTTTACACAAATATGTAAATCTCTTAATAATTTTCAATATTTCGACCTGAAGATCCGTCACCCCAGCATTTTTTAGTTAGCTTTATAAGGCTAACTAACGAAAATATCACGATCTAACCTAACCAATCGTCAAGGGCGTAAAGTTGACCTAACGATCAGTTAGGTTGTGATATTTTCGCTAGTTAGCCTTATAAAGCTAACTAAAAAAGGCTGGGGTGACGGATCTTCAGGTGATCCAAAATGTGAACATCAATCCTATATTACATTTTTTTATATAATTGGTCAAAACTTATCAGTCACAGCAGAAGGAATTAATGCTTGAGTACATAAACTTAGGAGTGCTCTCTTGAATGCAGTGCATGGGTCTTTGGATTCTTACCTGTTAATACTAGATTTCTGTCTAAAAATATTGAATGGAGTTGAAGAAAAACTGGAACTTATCCTTCCATACCCAGTATATCAGTCTACAATACCATATTTTAAACTTGCTAAATCCTGGGTAACAAAGACTAATTCTAATCTACTTCGGATTGTAGTTGTTTTATCCCTCACATTAATGAAGATCCTACAAAAATTTACCAGAATTCATCATCTTCCAGTTTATGTACCTGAAGAAATATATGTAGACATCATAAGTGAACTAAATTATTGTCAAGTTTCCACTGATCGCCAACAATTTCTCCTAATGAACCCCATAGATGAATGTATTGTTATAATTTTCCCGTTGCTCAGGGATCGTACAGTTGGAGGTCCTTACTGATTATTCTAAACCGATTTATACTAATTGTAAACTTGTACTTTCCTTTGAAAACAAACTTTTAGCTTAGTATTTACGACAAACAAAAGTCAAAAAGTAAATAACCGCCTATGAATAACTAATTTAGTCTGCCAATAAACCTTTTCATTTTCATTTTCATTCATTTTCAAATAAATGAGGAAACAATACCCCTAATAACAATAATAAACCTAATAAATCTAAAAGACTACGAAAACAAGAAAAGTCAAGTAAACCTAGTTAATGGACAGTACGTATAGCTTGTGAACACCACATACTAAGATTTACAAGTTCCAAGTGATTCAGGAAACTGTTGCACACAACATGGAGTCAAGATTCAAAACCTAGTTCTGAAGCCTGTGGAATGATTTCCATCAAATACAGTTACAAACACGCTTTAAATGATAGTTCCACAAGACTATAATCCAACATACAAAAAATACTCCGATATTAGTTTACAAATGTAATGGATATTATACAATACTAAAATACCTTACCTCTATATAAAGAGACTTCAGATTTAATCCTGTTCACAAATTTTAGGGCTTGGCCGATACCACAAGCAAACAATCTCCTTTATGATCCCTTTAACGTTGGTTTTAAGATTCAATGAAACTTAACAGTCCTTGGTTTCACAAAATTAACGCTTGCAAGTTCTGACAACTACATCACTCGATCTCAAAACAAAAATACATTCATACAATAGTTTACTTTTATACAACGACACGTTTACCATTCAGCACAATCATACAACCACCCAACCAGCCAGTCACACATTGACCCCAATCCTCAGGTAAAACAAATAAATATATAATCCTTTTATGGGTAGGGTATGATTCATCACCGCCAACTCATCGCCGCCAACTCAACTCCGCCGACTCAACTCCAGCCAACTCAACTCCAGCCAACTCAACTCCAGCCAACTCAACTCCAGCCAACTCAACTCCAGCCAACTCAACTCCAGCCAACTCAACTCCAGCCAACTCAACTCCAGCCAACTCAACTCCAGCCAACTCAACTCCAGCCAACTCATCGCCGCCAACTCAACTCCGAATGCACCGTTGCCAAATAATGTTGGATAGTTTCCTTGCGTTAATTTCAGGCTACTATAAGGAGAAACCAATCGCACTGGTGGGGGATAAATTAGTATGGACGCAAAAAACCCAGTACCGAACAGTTTGTGGTAGGTGATCTTTACGGGGGCGGAGCCCCCGTACCACCGAGACCTAAATTATACAGATGATAATGTATTAACATGTGCCCACCATGGCTGGGTACCAGGAACAAAAATACTATCTAGAAATTTATAGATGCCTTTTACAAAATACAGAAGAGTCGAGATATGTATCTCGAGCAACTTGTAGGAGGTCATGCTCCACCTTCAAAGTTAAAAAAATATCGTGAGGCTGATGACCGTATATTAAAACTAGTTTTAAGCTTTGAGCAACGATCACCATTAGAATATTTACGTGGGATTGCCTACAATTACCACTAATTAAAATCTGAACCTTTTAATCTTTTTTTAACGTAGTAGAATAAAGAATTTCTAACAATTTTTAACTTTTTAAAGCTCTAACCTTCAAAAATAAATTTAATTTATTTTTTAAAAAAAATGGAGTTGAATCGGCGGAGTTGAGTTAGCTGGAGTTGAGTTGGCTGAAGTTGAGTCGGCGGAGTTGAGTTGGCGGCGATGAGTTGGCGGTGATGAATCGTCCCATCCCGTCCTTTTATAGTATGGAAATAAAAAATAATTTCGGGGCCAGTTCCGTATTGCCCCCCACGCAAAATATGATTTTATTGAATATTAGGATTATAAATTATTTTGATACAAAATATTAAAAATTCAAAAGGGTCCATTAAAAATGAGTAATTGGCAATTACTTTCATTATTTTTAACGAGCAAGTCGACCGGATGTTAAGGCGATGCGATTCGTTGCACGGGTAATACTAAACCGTGCAACGATCGCACTGGTTGGGGATTAAGTAGTTTGGCCGCAAAAAAAACATATAAAACCCTATAACGATCAATTTGTGATGCGTGATCTTTACGGGGGCTTCTGTAGATCTGTAGATCTCAAATAAGCAGCACAAATTTTAAGAAGAGTCCATCTGCATAAATTATCTACACCTCATTCATTCTCTTATACAAGCTTGATTTTTGTCATGATTGCTATCACTATAATACTCGTAGTTTTCTACTTCGTAAGAAGATATTGTTGCGGAAGAAGGGAAATACAATTACCAAATTCCCAGAGAATTCATCAACACCTTGTTCGAATTCATGATCACCCACCAGCATCCTCCAATAATCCTGTAACTGAAAATTACCCAAATCCACCAAATTCTCCAACTTCACCGAAATTCTTTAATGAAAGGACAAATCCTGTGACAACAAACGTCCCTTTATCAACCAATCCAAGATTTGGTCGTCGACCCCAACCTACAATAGTTAAACCAATAAAACCTGCAAAAAGACATTATCAAAATAAGGGAGAACCTGCTCAACATATCTCAATGTATGAAGCAGCTCCAGAAATGACTTCCACAGTTTAAATATAATTTTCATTTTACTTTATGTATTTCATCTGTTATTCTTCCTATTCTTTTCTTTATGATGTTCATCTATTATTATGTATTTAGTTTCAATCTAAATTACTATTGATTAGTTTCATTAGCAATTATTTTACGAATACATATATTTATAAATTGACTCATTGAATATATCACCTCCAAATTTTATACTTTATAGAAATGATTAATTTTACGATATTATTTTACAATATCTTATATAAGATACAGGTAAGCCTCAGTAATCTAGCGTTCCAAAGTCCGGCAACTCCTAAAATTCGTCACAATTTAAAAAAATTAAAAAAATTAATATTTTCACTAGCAATTTTCTCCAAAACCTGGCACCGCGTCCGTTTTTGAGACTCGCCGACTGTTGTTCCGGCGCTGCCGTAGCCCACGCCCATCGTATTTATCGATCATATTTTATGTTTATTTCAATAAAACTTATGTAAATATTATTCACCGCTAATCATTCCAAGCCCTTAACCCTTCGGGAAGGTGAAACTACCCATTTGAGTAAATTCTGTCTCGGAAGCAATACAAACTTACCGCCCAGAAAGCCGGACCGCGACATTCTGACAATAATATAAGGTGTTTAGAAAATCACATAACGACAAGACGATAAAAACGACGGCAAAAAAGAATATATCATAAATGAAGTACGAATAGAAAAAAATAACCTAATTATATATATATATATATATATATATATATATATATTATATATATATATATATATATAATATACAAAATGTTAATGATGTCAAAAAAGGAAAATTCAAACTAATCGTAAATAAGAAGTAATGGTTTTTTTCGGAAAATAACGCTAATTTGTTTTGAAGATTTAGTTTATCCCTCAAATAATTTTACACCCATACTATATACACTATTATAAAAAGCCTTGCAGAGCCAGAAACGAGAAAAGAGAGAGAGAGAGAGAGAGGAGAGAGATGCAAAGAACACCAAACAACAACAGACTGGCTGGTCCCCACGAGGCCCGTCTGTTTAAGAAGAAAGAGAAGGAAGGTTAAAAGATGTAAGAAATATAAAGACAAGTGAAAGTTTTAAATCAGAGCAAAGGAAAGTGGTTGAAAGGAAAGAAAGAAATTTAAAGATAAAGTGAAAAATTTAAAGTATATTCTTTCAGAAATACGTTCATTATTACATTCACCATTTTTCATTTCATGATGACCAAGTAAAAAAATTTGTCGTATCTTCAATGTTCCTAAGAGCATATAGAATCTGTCACCCTTCTTATGTTGATGAGGAGATACAAAAAATATCAATATATTTATAACTGTATTATCCCAAATGGTTAATTTTTAACGCTCATTTGGCAGCCAGAAAAATCTTTTTATACTGGCAGGTCAATCGTAAACAAGGATTACAAGAAAAGTATTGTCCTCTCCTATAACAAAAACTTGAAAGGGCTTAAGAAAACTTGTCAGACAATAGGCACTAATGTGGCATTCAAATATAATAACTGCATAAATGACATGTTAATAAGGAACAAACCTAAGGACGATAAAGACACAGGTGTGTGTATATATATATATATATATATATATATATATATATATAATAATATATTACCATGTAAAGAATGTTCTGATAATGTATACGTGGGAGAAACGGGAAGGGACCTCAGTGAGAGAATTTATGAACACAAGAGAGATGCGAGGGTGGGGAATGAAAAAAGTGCGGTATTCTCTCATGTTAGAGACTATAACGATGTAATAGATTTCAATAATTGCAACTTTGTTTTCAAATCTAATAATTATGTTAAGCGTAGAATTGTTGAATCTAGTCTTATAGGCTCTATACAAAAAATTTTAATCTATCCGATGGTCAATTGTCTTTTAACAAAATTATACATAATAAAATTAAGAATTTTGTAACATTACCCTCCAAAAATCCCCAGGCAACGCAAGTACATCCATCGGGTCAAAGCTGGGGCGGAGGGGTCAGTCACTTAACTATCCTCTGAGAAGAGGATGGGAAGGTTTAATCAGCTAATCCCTGATAATTAACTCCCAGATATACTATATATAAACTCTGTTCCCTGTTTATACGGTCATTACCAATTGAAAAGGGCCCTCAAGGAGCCGAAACTATATTGGTGTAATAAATAAAAAATGTCCGTCTTCCTAAAGAGTGGTTTCCTTCTCGATACTTCGTTGCGACAGTGCGTTATTTTACATTATATATATATATATATATATATATATATATATATATATATATATATGATGAATTTCACAATTAAACACGTGAAATGAATGAATGATGCAAACCCACAAGGAAAAAGAAAACTAATTCCAAGGCCTTTCGTGTATTCGGAAGTACACCTCGTCATTCCCTGACGAGGTGTACTTCTGAATAAACGAAAGATCTTGGAATCATTTTTTTTCCCTTGTGGTTTGCATCATTATATATATGTTAATTTGATCGTGGCGTCGCTGTGGTCTTGGTGCTGACACCGATTTGCTGGCGGGTTCGGATCCATTGGCCTTGGGGTGTCAGGAATGCCCTTATAATCACTCGGGAATTAGGATGGTATCGATGCTACGGTTAGTAAGCCGTTAAAGGAGTGAATAATGAATGATAGCTTACATCACACTTTAATATGATAAATAATGAGAGTAAATGAACTGGCCTAACGGCAACGGGTTTATGGGTATAGCATGGGTTATATCAAGTAGAGAAATCGTCCCCGGGTGTGGGTCGACTCGAGCTTTCATACCTTCGAGTCTCGCGTATGCGCATTGGACCTACGCCTTTCGGTATTGGTATTATTCGCGTCATGCGTACTGGATGCGGCGATACGCCCCCTCCTGGAAAGGAACGTCATTCTATAACGAGTGTATAATGTATATACTATATAACCTTTGGTTATATATATATATATATATATATATATATATATATATATATATAACATTAGAAATTTTGCAGTTTGTAAGGGCAGGGAAAAGAAAACTGCACAAAGACGTTACAAATACCGCAAGGAATGTAACAATTATAACGATTATACATCCTGATTGAATTTAGAGCCTTGTCCATTTTAACCCTTAATTGGTTGAGCATGGTCTGATAAACCCACAGAGTTGTGTTAAGTAATTTGCCAAACCTACTGAACTGATTAAGGGTTAATTAAGTCTGGATTTGGTTCTTTTTAAAGTTTTCTTATAATGCAAATTCTTCGGGTATCGACTAATTCTTCTTCCCCCTCTCCAAATTCTTCAGGTAACGTTTAAATTAACGTGAAAAGTGTACTAAGTCACAAGAACCAGAAAGCATTTACATTGCACAGGTTTAAAGAGGATATATTTTAACTAATGAGGCATCAAACAATCACTAATAGTTTTTAATTATTATGGCATAAATAAATAAATAAATAACAAATAAGTATAATATATATATATATATATATATATATATATATATACATACACACATATTTCAAATGGCTAGATGGACGTCTCAGACATTTAAGTGTTGTTTTCTAATATCTCAAAAATTACTGTTTTTTCTAGATATTTCACATAGTTAGAATTGCTTTACATGTTTAGCGAAACATCCAGTCACTTTTAGAGTGTCGGAAGAGCGACTGACTGCTGCAGATGATCATCCTTTCCCTCCGGGATTTGAGCAGTGGCATGAACCTTTAGAAAAAAAAATCAGTCATCACACGTCCTTTAAGTCTTCCCGTGAAAGTATTTACCTGGACGTTACCCTCAGCATATCATTTCTTGAGGGTTTGCGAGACTGACAGTATTCCTTCCTCTCCCGACCCTGCAGGATTGATCGTATATTGAAGACATCTATCACTGACCTGCCACTGCCATACACTCTGCTGCGTTGATGGACTGAATCATCACCCTGTTGCTAAGTGCCTCGCGACCATAACATTTCGATCTTGTGAGCTCACTCTTCAGCAACCTCAGTCCAGTTTTCAAGAAGCACGTAAAAAGAGGTGCGAATGGAAGCGAGGAAAAACGAAGAAGAAATACTGTATAATACAAATACCTTAAGAAAGGCTGCGTAATATAAGGAATTTTCACGCGATGTTGCATCGTAAACGTCGCAAGGTAAGGAATTGTTGCATTCATAACTGATGAAAGATCACAAGAGGGAAAGAAGGAAGGCGAACTGGAGGAACTCGCCTAAAAGAAATACACACTGAGAGGAAAAACGCACTGTAAAATATATATGAAGAGAGACAACTACTGAATGTATACGTACATTAAAGATTTATTTATATCTTTTATATATAATAATAATAATAATAATATTGAAAAAAATGTATAAATAAATATTGATCAATGTACGAGTATTTGGGATGCTGGATAGTTGATGATGATGTTCTTCCGGGCTGTGAATTCGAATGCGCTTTGCTCTGTCGCCTTTATGGACTTCAGTCTCATTGTTAATGGTGTCTTTTAAAAGATAGGGAGTAGGGATAAATTCTTATAATAATTTTATTCTCAATTAAAAGTAGTTAAGTTTCTCGAGAGGCGTAGTAAACTGGTGAGGGAGAGAGTATGTCCTCTCTTAGAAGTCCCTCTTTTAGTAATCAATTCTCGAGTGAAATCCCTAATCCTTGACGGTACAAGGGTTTCTGGAGATACTTGAAGTAAAGGGGCTTACATAATTTGGGGATTGAAAGGATGCTCCATTATTATAAACAATCATTTTGGAAAAAATCCATATTATTAATCATTTGACATTAAAACCTTTCCAGGAGAAGGAACAAAGCATAAAAAATATATAGACTTTTTTTCAGTACTTAATTTAATTTTCCTCTACCACTGTTTAACACTCAGTTCCTCCCCCCCCCCCCAACCCGACACATCACGACTTCAAACTGAGTCTATAGTTTCAGTAACCACATAATACTATTTTCAATAACTTTCGAATTTTCAATTACTTATTGTCATTTTTATGAAATTTCGCGGCATCCCTAGGAGGGGACTTGCGGCATCCCGGTTGAAAAACATATAGAAAGTAGTTATTCCATTTGAGATCTACGGAAGAGACACTATTTGGTTTAGTTCTTTAGTTATGAATGAAAATTTGCAATAGTTTTTTATTTAAAATACTGTTCATTTGCAGGACTTAGATCATAATTTTGAATTTCGTGCATCACACGCTTTTTCTTTTTGTTTCTCCTTGTTCTTAAAAGGTGTGTTTATTTAAGCATGACTATGCCAAATTTCACTTAAACGTTGGACGAGTAGCTTTTATAGGGTCGAAACGTTCCCAGTACGTCTGCACAAGCCATGGATGATGATGATTTAGCTATCTCCGATACACAGTAAGGAGTCTCGCCGTACCTGTAAATAAAGTTGTTTTAATGTAGTTTTAAAGTTTATATTTCGAAACAATTTTGGATAATCTATGGAAAACGAGATAGACTATCACTTGTACAGCATTAAAGGTCAGTCGATGTGATCAGGAATGGCGCTTAGCGAGGAAAGAAAGACGAAGTAGAAAAAACTAAACTCGGTTCCCTACTGTGTTGGAGTGAGTGTGCCCCCAAAGGTCACCTGAGCCGGAGTATCGAAAGGGTAAGTGGTGTCCAACCCAACCCAAGAGCCAGAAGCAGGGAGCGAACCCAGAGCCTCACAGCCCAGAGTCCGACACCGATACCACCGAGCTATTGGAAGCTCTAGAACGTTAGAAGAGGGAGAAAAGAAAGACAAAAAGAAGGGAGGAAGAAAAACGATAGCGGAAGTGTGAGACAGATGCCCGGGTTTAGCAAGGCGTGCGCAGGCGTGATACCCTTTGCAATTGTCGGGCTCTCAGCTCCAGATCCTACTAGACCCAAAAGGAGACCAACAGGCCCCTTAAAAATTGACAACATATGTCAACGTCGTCAACACCGACACATTGTCGTTGAATGGGAGACATTCTCTACCCTAACCGAAGCCACATGGTAAAAAACGAGGAAGAAGAACACAATGGCACAGTTGCCAAACGCTTTCTTCTAACTCCAAGATTTGTCATCAGGTCACGGCATTAAGGTTTCCTAAGTCCACAATAATGAAAATTAGAATATCACTGATCACGCTGCACCCGTGATTGTCTCGAAATATACTAAATCTGGAGAAAATTGCACGGTTAAGCTATTGGTTACTACCACCAAATTCTTTTCACTCAAGGGAGAGAGAAAATTTAATGACAGTCGTTTTTGCCACTAATGCAGATCATTATCTATTTATTTTGTAGTTTTCCTATAAATCAGATAAGGATAAAAATCCTTATTTTCTTGGCAGTGGGAGGGGGATTTCAATTTTTTTTTTTAAGAATTCAAGTTTCAGTTTTTTAGATCAAGGATTAATAAATTTTCACACCAAGAAGCAGGGCCAATTATTTATAAGGGTTTTTGATATCACGTATCTTGCATAAACTAGAAAGCTTTTAACGCAGTTGAAAATACAGTACCGATTTCGGGCATGTGGGTCGGCTCCCTCCTGAAGAAGAGTTCTAACAGCGAAGATGTCCCCTTTACGGGCTGCGATATGCAAGGGCGTGTCTCCCCTTCTGTTGAACGAAGTTATTTCAACACCGTAGTCGAGGAGCAAATCAATGCTCTCTCTGCAGCCACTCCGAACTGCACTGTGGAGTGGACGATCGCCTAGAGTACTTTCAGAAGCTGCGAAGGAAATACATGAAATGTAAGAGAGCTCACTTAAAGATAGAGAAAGGGAGGAGTCGAGCAATTGGCCCCACCTACTGTGAACCTGAACTCCTGCCACGCCATCTGTTGACGCTCGGTGGAGTTGTACTTACAACCAGGACCGCCGAGTGCATTTGGAAGGGCCTCGGGGCATAAAATTGTTAGGGGAGGGGTTTCACTGCTATTAATACTTTTTAGAGAAGAACCAAAGCAGGCGAGAACCTACTCAGGAAGCCCTGCTTACAACAAATGGAGATCCGAACCCATAGGCGGATCCAGAGGGGGAGCCAGGGGGCTTAATTGAAGCAACGGGGCTTAATTTGGAGGCCCCATACACCCTGATTAAACGAAATTAGGTAAAACGTTTGAATAATTATGCTTACGTTGCTTCAGTTAAGCCCCTGGTCCCCCCTCTGGATCCACCTATGTCCGAACCACGAGTGGCTACATAATCTGGACGCAGAGGAATCTCCCACCCAACTACCACCAGGATCCAGGTCGCTTAACTTCGCTGATCAGCGGGAAGCGATGTTACGATCGAGTTTTAATTTTTTCAGTTGAAACTTCTCCTTGGAGCCAACACAAACCAAAAAGGAAAAAGTTAATAAACCTAAAAAAAATAAATGATAATAAATCGGGAAATTACTTATTTAATAATTGCACAATTTTACCAAAATCTTAATGCGGTCGGTTTCTTCCTTTATGAGTTAACAAAAAGCAATTAGCTTGGAATAAATAAGGTGAAAATAGACGATAATCAAAATCTATCAAGAAAAACAAATGCGAAGAACCTAGTATTGGAAAAATAAGTCAAGATGATGCGAGTTTATAGTGCGATGCAGATCACGATAAACTAACAACATGGGCTAAACTTCTTTAATTCCAGTACCGAAAAGCAATAAGCTAACGTAAACTAAACCATCGATAAAGTAAGTCAAACTCGTAAGATAAATGATAACTAATTTAAGAACGATCGTGCGGTTCAAAATAAATTAATCACCATAATCTTTACTAGAATTTAAACAAACAATTGAGAAAAACGATTAAATACACACCATTCGATATGAAGTCAAACAGCATTTGGTTTGAACTGTATAGCGCGACTGTAACTTTTCATTACGAAATCTGGGAAACAGTTATTCGATATAAAGTCAGAATAGCGGTCAACGTGTATACTAAAAAAAAAATTCACGATACGAAGCAAATTCGTTATGCATTTGGCAAGTGATAACGGTTCGATTTCTCTTCACAAACATTCCGATATATTACACTGCCCAACAAAAAAACAATTTGCTGCTGATTTAATTCTAAGACTTGTTTCTGGATAATATTGATGTGCTGATTTCAAAAATCATCTTAGATTTTGTCCATCACATCAGGTTTTCGTGCAATGCAATATGCCTATTTTGGGTGATCCATGAAGGGCGCTTATCAAAATTGATGATTTTTGAGACCTGTTAACAGCTGTTTTGCTGTTAAAATTTTATCTGTGGAATACGCAAATCTGTGCATTAAATCTAAAAGTAACTCAATGACCGAAACGGAGGCAAGAGCTTGGAATGCTTTTGTGGCAGTAGTTAAGAACTTCCTAGGAAACAAAAAGTCTGAAAATTATAAAGATCTTGTAAAGGATTTATTTGTAAACTTTCAGCAGTTGGGTTGCAACATGAGCATTAAAGTTCACTATCTCAACAGTCATCTGGATAAATTTCCAGAAAATCTTGGTGATGTTAGTGAAGAGCAAGGTGAAAGGTTCCACCAAGATATCAAAGTGATGGAAGAACGATACCAAGGAAGATGGGATACCCATATGATGGCTGACTACTGCTGGAGCCTGCAAACAGATTGTCTTGACATCTCTCATTCTAGGAAGTCATATAAGAGAAAATTTATCAGCACTGAAAAGTAAGAAAACAAGAAAAAGACAATGTTAAGAAAACTGGTCCCGTGCTTGCTTTAATATGGATTCATTTTTTGCTTATTTAAACACTTTTAATCACTTTATGTGTCAATATTACCATTGTATATTAAAGTTCACTCCCTGCACAATTGTTTACTTTTCCATGCTGATTCTGAGTACGTAAAAACTTATTTTTTGAAAAGAAAAAAAATTGGGCATAACCCTGCCAAAATGCGATATCTCCAAAATATCCATATTTGATTGCTCGAAAACCTGACGTGATAGGCAAAAACTAAGGTGATTTTTGAAATCAGCACACCAAAGTTACCTAAAAACAGGTGTTAGAATTAAATCAGCAAAATTGGTGTTGGGCAGTGTTATCGGACGAAGATATTCAGCCATGTTTTTGGCTTCCAGTAAAAGCGAAATATTTTTGCACCGTGTGTATGTATGTAGTCGTGTACCTCATTCTGTCGAAGAAAATTCTCGCCTGGAGTTTCGGTCGGACGCTCCTCCGGAAGACAGCCTTTAGACTGTTTAATGGTTATGAAAATAATAGAAAAACACGGGGGGGGGGGAGATGCTATATATATATATATATATTATATATATATTATATTATATATATATTTCGTGAAATAATATTATTTCGTGAAATAATTTTCATATATATATATATACACACAACACATATATATATACACACACACACACACACATATATATATACGGTCATATCCACTTACCTGACATGTAAATAGAAAAGAACAAGCGGTAGCTCGCTATCGCCCTCTGGGCAGGTAGCTGTATATCCGGACTACCAAACTGCTCTCCCCATTACCCCCCCCCCCCACTCCCCCATTTCCCCCCCCCTCCCTCATTACCCCCAGGGGGAAGGGGGCTGGCACCTTGCAACAATTGATTAACACTGCAATTGCATATATGCACTCGAACATTTGCCAACATTTTTCAGTCATACTACTACCTTGGAAGATTGTGTAATTATACAGTGCTCTTCCACCTGGGTATCGTTTTCGAAGTATCATTCTTACATTCACTTGTAATAGACATTAAATAGCTCGTGCTCGGCCGCGGAGTGACCTAGGACCGGGAAACTTGACAGAGCACATCGGAAGCTCATGGGCTATCAGTTGGTGGTGGTTGCAGAATTTTCCGATGTCCCGTTTAGTCTGTGCACGGTTCCAAAGAAAGCGGACAGGCACATAGAGACACAAACATTTTAGCTCAATAGTATATAGGATTACGTTTGAGACATTGGCGAACAAATGTTTTGGGAAAACACGTCTTGTTGTTCATAGTTTTTAAATCTGTTTAATCTCGACTTTGTCGGTTACAAGAACAAACGTAGATTTTATTCCATTATTTATTTTCTTTATTTATTTAATTATTATTATTTAAAAAAAATAGGCATCCTTTTTTCTTTGATTCAGAGAGATTAAAATGTCGCTTTTTCTCGCTCCGATGTCGCTGAGTCACACATTCGCTTTAACTGAAGTGAATTTTCGTGATATTCGACGGTTTCTTTGATTATTTTCCACTCAGTGTCATTCACCTTCCTATTCTTAGTCCGCAAGCGAGAATGCGGAAAGTGAGAAATCCAGATTTCAGAAAGGAATTTCTTAATTTGAGAAAGAATGGCACTGGCACTCCCATTCATTCATATTCGCCGTAAAGCTCCTAAATGAGAATGGCTGATACCTTCTTACTCAACTGAACTTAACTTAACGTTAGACTAACCTAACCTGAACCAAATGGGAAAGTTCTGAATGAGAATAAAAATGGCGAGAGAATAGATCTATTTAAGAAATGCCTCCTTTGAGATTCTCACTCGGGATTTGTCACACTTTTGGGCGGGGAATGAAATGGGAATCAGGTTGAGGGGGGAATAATACTTTTCCTCACTCATTTGGTATTTTTTTATTGTTATCTCCTTTATTCCTTTTTTTGCTGTCAACCACAAAAAAAATTTTTTTTTTAATATTTCCAATTAATTTCCAGTTATGATCTTATTTGAATTTTTCACTTTTCTAACATTTTTTTTTGTATTTTGTACATTTTGGTGTCTCACAAAAATTAAATATTTAATATAAGTTTGCCTCAATTCTGTATGGTCCAGTAAGATATATATATATATATATAATATATATATATATAATATATATATATATATATTATATATATATATATGACGAAAATAACCAAGAAGGAAAAAGGAAACAGAATAGTGTTCAAGCGCTTTCGTCTAATGACGATGAGGATGTCATTAGACGAAAGCGCTTGAGCACCATTCTGTGCTTCCTCTTTTCTTCGTGGTTAGTTTCATCATAAATATTATTCACGTGTTACTTTCGCGAAATAATTTTCATATTATATATATATGTATATATATTTCACTGCTTTTCACAAAGCGCCGCTCCGCACCTACATCCATTCAGAATACTAGCAGTTCGCATCATTATTGCCAAGTACACAAAGGATCAACGTCGTACAAACGAGGCTCCCATTCGTGGCTCATTACCGATGGAAACAACAATGGTGTATTGTCGTAATCTGACGTGCGTGTGCTCCATTTCGCGATAGTTTCCTACCTTGTGTCGTTCGTTTGCATTGCAAACACTTCGGGCTTTATAGGTTCGGCTGCATGATTCACTGAGCGCAAGATGCGCAGCAAATTTGTGTTTGTTCCCCAAAGGCAATATAAATGCACCCGTTCCAATCACAAGCACATTCGTATCACCTTAGGCTTCCTCTATACAAACTGGACGAAGAACTCTGAATCAATCTCTGCAGTGTCAAAACCTTCCTTATATACTGTATATATACAGGGTGTCCGAGAAGTCCTTACCTATTTTGCAGAAATAATGATACTGGAAATAAATAGACTGCTCGGACACCCTGTGTGTGTGTGTGTGTGTGTGTGTGTGTGTGTGTGTATAAAAACGCTTGTTTGACGTATAAATAAGGAAATTTTTTATTAAAAACAAACTGTAAATTTTATAATTTAAAACGGAAGTAAAGCATTGCATGATAATCAAAGGCTCGAGTTCTTTCGATGTCCCCCAAAACTGTCTATTTGTTTCCGACGGGCGACACATGTATATATATTATATATATATATATATATATATATATATATTAGGGTGTCTCTTATTGGGTAGTCAAAAATTGAAATGTTGAATTATTTTATCTGCGCCCCCTAAAATAGTTCCATTTAGCATAAAAACTAAACTTGAAAGTTTGACACAAATTGGCTCATATTTAGGGGTCGCCCCCGGCTAATAAAAATGGTGACCATGGCATAATAGCTCCTGACATATGATTATGCTCATTATACACATAATTCCTTCCTTCTTTTTTTAGTTTGATTCGTTTTTATAAGTATAGGCCTTCTATTTATCATTGATCCTTTTCTAACCTATCCTTGATGTTGATATAATCCATCCTTTGGTCCTCAATCCTTCTTTATCCTAATCCTTTTTCTCCTATCCAAAATCCTTCCTGGCTCTTTTTTTATATCAGCAATCAGCATGAAGCATTGCTACAAAAAAAACCATTAGTTTATTATATAGAGATAAATTCGAAATGCCAGTGCTATTTACATACTTTAATTACTTTAATTAGCATATTTCCTTACAACATTTATTAATATACAATGATTATACAATATGGTGTATTTTAAGGTGCGACCTCATTGATGGTTATTTTTGAGAAGAACAGTTTTTGATGGAACTGGGTGACTCTGGCGGTGTTTTGCAACAATTTGGAGCAGGAACTGGAGCTGCTCTTCCCCCACTGTCAATTTCATTTCAGCTCTTGAAACTAAAGCTACTGCACGTTCTGCCCGGTCATTTACAACAGATAGAGTTGCAACAATAGCTGGCCCTTAAATATTCACAGTTATAATGTTATAATGTTTCAGACCAACAAAGACCTAGGATCCACTCATGGCTGGTCTACCTAACTGTGTTCGTAATCGTGTATTGTGTATGTCCTCCGTGTGGCGGAGGGGACCTACAATTTTACGTGGGTTCCGAACCACAAGAACATAAGAAACTTATTTAAAAACTGCCGTAAATTGGCAACGACCAATTTTTTACGAAACTAAATAATTATAAATTTAAAAATAATTAATTATCGGTTTAAAACTAAAGATAGAATCTCTCGGTCCAGAGGAGCAAGTCATAATAGACTACTATCCACAAATATGTTACATTCTATATCTATTTATAACGGACATGCAAATATATCAGATCCAAAGAATCCAGTCAATTTCATTACGGTATCCATCAAGTCACGGTCCATATCGATTGCGGACCAAGTCAAAATTTACACCCATATACATTATCAATTTAAAATAATTAATTATCGATTTAAAACTAAAGATAGAATCTCTCGATCCAGAGGATCAAGTCATAATAGACTACTATCCACAAATATGTTACACTCTATATCTATTATATAACGGACATGCAAATATATCAGATCCAAGAATCCAGTCAATTTCATTACGGTATCCATCAAGTCACGGTTCATATCGATTGCGGACCAAGTCAAATTTACAACCATATACATTACAATATATACACTTACGAGGAAAAGTGTAGGTGTGGCTGTAAAGACTGTACAGTAAATGTAGAAATGTGTGTGCACCCATTACGGGTCTCCCATTTAAAGGTGTTTGTGGGGCAAGTGAAGATCATGATTTTTCAATACCTCACAGTACTATGGGGGCACCGCTCGGCAGAGGAATCTCTTTAAATGGGGTGTGTAAGGACAGAGAGTATCCCCTAACCCAAGACGCTGCCTCCCTATATCCCACAACACTTGTGTTGAGCTGTGGGATCTATCCCCACAAAGCCTTAATTTTACTACCTTAAACTATACCCTTTCTATCAACATGCGCGTCCAATCGATTCTTAAACAGTTTATAGACGTGCTACTAATTACTTCTACCGGCAAACTATTCCAGCTATTTACTATTCTATGCGTAAAAAAGTTTTTCGCAACTGCTGTCTCGAACCTTATACTTGTCAACTTACACCCGTTATTTCTAGTCCTATTATATTGAGATATTTCGAAAAAGCTATCTCTATCTATGTTATCAAACCCATTCATAATTTTGAAAACCTGGATTAGATCACCCCTTAACCTCCTAGTCTCGAGTGTAGTCAATTTTAACTCTTTAAGCCTGTCCTCGTACGACTTTGACCTAAGAGACGGAATCATCTTAGTTGCTCGTCTTTGAACTCTTTCGATTTTGTCTATATCTTTGCGCATATGCGGATTCCAAAATTGGACCGCGTACTCCAAATGGGTCTAACTAATGATTATAAAGAGGAACTATAATATCGCGCGATTTGTACTCAAAATTCGAGCTATAAAACCTAACACTTTGTTCGCCTTATTGACCGCCGCTGTACTTTGTTTCGCTACTTTTAAATCACCAGTGACTATAACTCCTAAATCTTTTTCCTGCTCTACGCTTGTTAAATTTTTCCCTGACATACTATACGCAAAATTACCGTTACGCGAACCTATATGCATAATTTTGCACTTATCCACGTTAAATCTCATTTGCCATGGACTGACCAATCAACGATTTTATTCAGATCTTCCTGAATTTTACCTCTATCTTCGTCATTAATCGCCCTACCACCCAGCTTCGTGTCATCCGCAAACTTTGAAACTGTACTGACTAGGCCGACATCTAAATCGTTAATATATATAAGAAAAAGCAAGGGGCCCAATACAGAACCCTGAGGAACGCCACTCGCTACATTAGCCCAACACGACTCCGCTCCATCAACAACCACCCTCTGTTTCCTGCCTCGCAACCATTCTTCTAGCCAATTTATTACTACACCCCTGATTCCATGAGCCTTAGTTTTTTCAATCAGTCTTTTGTGCGGCACAGTGTCAAACGCTTTTTGAAAATCTAAATACACTACATCAACCGCCCAATGTCTATCGTAAACGTTAACCACGCTTTGGAAAAATTCTAAAAGATTAGTTAAGCAAGATTTGTTTCGCCTAAAACCGTGCTGCGTATTTCTAACCAGATTATGCACTTCTAAGTGTTCGACTATACGATCCCTAAATTATTGATTCCAGTAGCTTACCTACAACAGACGTTAAACTGATTGGCCTATAATTTCCCGCCGCACCTTTATCGCCTTTCTTAAAGATAGGTGTTACGTTTGCTAACTTGAAATTATCTGGTACGCACCCCTCAGAAATAGACGCATTAAAAATCTTTGTTAGCGGCACAACAATGCTATCTTTTAATTCTTTTAGTTGTATGGGATATATGGAATCCGGACCCGGTGATTTACGCGTTTTCATTTTATCAATATAGCGCATTACTTCCCCTTCACTAACGACAATATTATCCAAAATATTACCATTATCAAAAGGTATTATGTCTATGACCGTAGGGATATTCGTTACATCTTCTATAGTAAAAACTGACGTAAAAAATTCGTTTAGCAAGGTAGCCATTTCCTTGTTTTCAGAAATCCTTCTGGCAAATTCAGCTTAGTAAAGAATTCTCTAGTATTTCTTGTAACAAGTTGGTGTAGTCCTTCACCAGAGCAGAAGGTCGATTCAGGAATCCGAGGACGCTTGGGTGGTCTATCAGTGGACTCATCTTCTAATGCCTTTACCATGCGTTTCTTTACATCTGTAGTAATTCGCTCATCAAAGAAAGCAAGACCAACTGCTTCTTCAGACAGGTACCATAAGTGGTTAGAAAGCTTTTTTTAGTTGCATCAGAAATCTTTTTGTTAGGATAATTAATCAATGACCTCATAAGGAGCCAGTCATTAAATGGGGTTTCAATAGGAGTGAGGATGTTGTCCAAGCCTTCATATAGATGAGAACAGAAAAAAGGGAAAGATCTCGAATTCCTCGTTCTTCAGTCTTAGTCATCTTGAACTGGTTTCGAAAAAGCCACATCTTGATAGAATAGAGCGCTTTGGACATCCAGCGAGCTCGATGCATGGCACCTGGTGCACGAAACTTGATGCCTTTATTGGGGACACCTCCAAGAAAGATGATGGACAGATCCAAAAGTTCTTGATAGTCATCCCGTAGCATAGGTGCCTGGGATCTAGCAAACTGAATTAGTTCAGTTTTAGACTGGATAATTGCTTCTTTAGTAATCGTGTCTGTCTCACCTGTTTGGAACTGGCTTTGATCAACAGAAGTCCAATTGTCACGAAAACGCTTAAAGATCAATATCTCTGGACCAGTTGATGTAGATCCCAATGTTGCTTCAAATGCAGCTCCCAACAATAAATCTAAAACATGGTGTCTACAAGGCAAGTACAAAACATCATGTCCCAATTTTGCTTCGATGAGAGCACAGGCTCCACTATATTGACCCGTGTTTGAAGCTGTTGTATCGAAACAAATTGCTTTTACTCTCTCTGTAATTCCCCATTCATTCAGGCAGTTAAAGACGGCTTCAGCTTGTGCTTTTCCAGTTGAGTAATGTTTTTTGTACTAATGTTACTCGTAAATCGTAATTCCCATATATCACTGAATGTAATGGCAATAGTAGTGACATAAACAACTAGCAAAATTAAAATTACTCCTTTAAATTACAATATCATACGCACAGCCTAAATGTACTTACATTTACATAGTTTCATGTGGTTAAAGTGAAAATGCGGTAAGAAAACAATAGAATTCGAAGTAAAAACGTTTAAGAACTACATCAAAATTATGTTCATTTTAACGTTAAACTTTACCGTTACACGAGATACATTAATGGATTAGGTTTGCATAATCAATAACGGCCCAAATAATGTAGAAGTTGTAGACAAATGCATATGGAAATATACTCATAAATTTGAGGCTGCAACATCATAAAGACAGAGGTTGCAACAACTGAGCGGAAGCCTTTTTTTTATTTTTCTCCTTCTTTTCCTTTAATTACTACTTCATTCTCAAAAAAGTTATTGATATAGGTTCACAAATACTAATTACCACAATATTGTAGCTAAAACAACAGAAAATTTGACAAAATCAGCTACTATAAAAACACCAGCAGCAACGAAAACAACAGCGCGTGCTTGTAGAGCGTGCAGACGAAACCACGTGATTCGAAGCGTCATTGTAAATGGGTAATAATGACAGCTCTGACCGGAGCGCATTAGAAGGTTCAAAAAGTAAATTAGCATAGAGTTTTAGCCTTGTAGGTATATTGATACATGTAAGCTGGGCTTACGAAAAATGTTTTTGTTGTTATAACTAACTACAGGGATATTTTTATAAAAAATAATAAATTTCTGCTCAAACACTGCACAAAAACCCCCCGCACCCCTCTAGTGACGCCACTGATAGAAACACAGATCATGAAACACATGTCAGGTAAAATTTCCATTGAACTAAATTAAATTCTTTGTGACAAATAGCAACATTGTTTAAAACTTCATAATATGTGTATAAGAGCATAAATTCTAATTTTTTCATTAAATTCATTAAATTTTTTTCAAACACTAATAAAAAAATCAGTATAAATAATTGTGAAAAATATAAATAACAGTTTATTATCTGATAATAGCAAAAAAGAAGTATAGTGATACACAGTTACACACCTTTTACTTATGACAGCAGAACACTGAATGATGACAAATAAACAATTGCAACATAATCTGGAGCATTCTTGATGAAACATGTTTAAACAGGTTGATCTTGTCTTATCAAGCAATATTTTCAGCTACAAACTTGACAATTATCTCTAATATATTCATTTAATTGAATTCATCATAAATATGATGATTAATTAATTAAAAACATGTTTAGTGTACTTGACAACTACTAGTAATTTCAAATATTAATTGCATAAATAATAGCTATATTTTATGAAATTTAATAAGCGGGGGCGACCTCTAAAAATTGTTCAATCCAAAACTAATTTTATATGTGATGTTTTTCAACCAATGGAACTGGTTGAGGGGGCGCAACCTAAAAAAATCAAACACTTCGAAAATAAGAGACACCCTAAATTATATTCATTTATATACTGCGTGGTTATTGCAGTTATATGCATATATATATATATATATATATATATTATATATATATATATATATATATATATACGTACAGTTATCTTAATAATGGTTCGTGTTGTTTCACCTCCTTCGTAACGGCAGAGGTCGAGTGACGGAGGGTATTTACAGCTTTACGTGGAATCCGACTCGTCTGAGAGTCATCATAGGGTCATCATCTGAACGCAGAGGACACCCATCCGAATATTGAACAAATCGAACGTCGCTTAATCTCGCTGATTTAATGGTAAGCGGTTGCGACAAGGTCACGACGTATCTCCCATGTACAGTAAACTATTTGTGAAATACATCACAGAGAGAGAGAGAGAGAGAGAGAGGTTTTCAATAACATGCAAGATCACAGTTTCGAATGAAGAAGAAAACTCCTCTTCAATTAACTCTTCGATCTTTATATTATTAATTAATGATAATAATTTCATGAGTTTCGTTTAATTTTTTCTTCCTTAACTTTCAAAGTTACATGAAGAATGGACATAGAAGCGAGATCCTTAATTTCCATATACAGAGGACTACTCCATGGCCAAGGCACAACACCGTTTCGCGTTCGATCAGCGAGATTACACAATGTTGAAACTGTTCATGGCTGGATGAGAAACCGTCCTTTGCCTTTGGATGATGTACCGACCCGTCAGTGGTTCGGATCTTACGTAAAGCTGTAGGTCCCCTCCGACGAAGCACCTTTTCCGTCACGAAGTAGATTAAACAACCCCCAAAGGCAATTTATTTGGAAACTCTCGGTCAGAATCAGAACTCCTACAAATCATGCGGACTCTGAAACCACGGGATGGGGGTTCGATTCTCACTAGGTCCTAGTTTCTTGTTTTGGTGCCTTTTCTATCTTCGTCATAGTGAAGTACGGTTATTGTACTTAGAACGCATTATTATTAGTTTGTTTCATATTCAGTTAAAAAAGGAAAATTTTGGATAGTATTAGCCTCTCTCCCTCTCCACTCGGTTTACTCTCACTCAACGTCATCCCATTCTCATGGCTTTCGCACTTTGGTCCAGGTTAGGTTAACTTACGTTACGTTAAATTGAGTTACGTTAAATTGAGTTACGTTAAATTGAGTTACGTTAGCAAATATTAGCCATTCCCATTTGACGCCTTTGCCGCGAATGAGAATGGGAATGATTGAGTGGGCAGTAAGCCTTCACCTTTCTCCTCATATCCTCGTCTTTCATTTCGCCTAAAACCTTTTTTTTTTTAAATGAATTTTATGTATAAATTACTACTTTCTTCAAACTAAAAATGTTTACTAAATTTAAATTCATCGAATCCAGTACAATATTAGCCAATGTTTACTATTAAAGCATTATTTCAAGACTGAATCCTAGTTACTGTACGTAAATGTCATGACTGTACGTACATAAATTGCGTATAATGTAAGTAAGTAATTATTGCCATAAAAGGTAACTGTCATTTCCTCATATCTGGCAGTGGCTGAGATGTAGTGCTTAATTGTGTTCTCTCCGTAGTGGGTTGGGGGTATTACCTAACTGCGGGGGGGAACCAGAAAGGCTATGTCTTCCGGAGGAGCTTCCGATCGAAACTCAATCTTCGTACTGTCATTTCAACAATAAAGAGTTTAAATTTCACTTATTTCTTCTCGAATACAGACACTTATTAAAGTACGTAATAATTGCATTAATTAAAATATATTAAATTTTTTTCCATTCTTACACAAAAATACTTCCTAAAAATGTTTATAACTCGATTCTCTCAATTCTTTTACTACTTTATGACGACATCTAAAATTAGCTCATTTCTCCTTCATTTTTCTATACAATAATTACACTGGTCAACAAAGATTTTTCATCAGAGTAAACTTTGTGGTGGCTGGATAGCATTTTTCACGCTGATTCCAAAACTGCATTCAGATTTTTTCTAGCACGTATAGTTTTCAAGATGAAGGCATATATATAACTACACAGATTTAACCATTTTAAATAGGCAAAATACTAATATTTCAACATTTGATTGTGTTTATTTTATTGTGTTTTTTTAGTTTATTCATCTTATTTATTTCAATTATCTTAATTATACATCTTATGTATTTCAGGTGTGAGCTTTTACGTCTAGCAGCATTGTGATTCAGGCAACAACGCCGTGCTTTGTGTGTCAAAAGATCAGTCCAGTCCAAGAACTTGTTGTGTCAAGTTGGTGTACATTTTTTTTGAATTTATAGTTTGCTCAGGTCAGTCAACATGCCTCGACAATGTAAAATGACCCCGACAAGTTCTGTTTTGTATGCGGCCAGTTGACAACTAAAACACAGCGACGAAGTATTACAACCGACATTAAGAAAATATACAAGCTATACTTTGGTTGCCATCTAGGTGACCAAGATAAACCATGGGCGCCACATCAAATCTGTTCTGGCTGTTCAAATGGATTACGTGATTGGCTTAACAAAAAGAAAGCTTCAATGCCATTTGCCGTACCCATGATATGGAGGGAGCTGAGAGATCATCATGAAGACTGTTATTTTTGTAGTGTGAACTTAATGGGGTTTTCTGCCAAGAACAAACACCAGATTGTATATCCAAACTTGGACTTGGATTCAGCACGTAGACCAGTAAAACATGATGAAACATTGCCCATTCTAATTCCCCCAAGTGATAGGCTAGATTCTATCATAGATGACATGGAAAGTGATGAAGGTGCAACTGGCGTTTCCGGACCATCTACAGAACCAGAGTACACTTTTGAAGGTAGACATTTAGAGCCTAAAACGTTAACCCAAGGACAGTTGAATGATCTTGTTAGAGACTTATCGCTGTCTAAAGAGAAACCAGAGCTTCTCGCCTCAAGACTAAAGGAGAATAATTTACTTGAGAACAATGTTCGTATTAGTTACTACCGAAAGCGGAATTTTGAATTAACATCATTCTTTTCAGTAGACGGTCCTCTCTGTTATTGCCATGACATCAATGGACTATTTACAGCCATATCTCAGACGTATGTGGCATCTGAGTGGCGCCTCTTTATTGATTCGTCGCAGAGAAGCCTGAAAGCAGTTCTTTTGCATAATGGTAATATAATGCCATCCATCCCCATTGCCCATTCCGTCCATCTAAAAGAGACATATGACAATATGGATATACTACTTAAGGCAATCAAATACGACAGTCATCAATGGAATGTTTGTGGAGATCTAAAAGTTATAGGAATGCTTATGGGTATGCAGTCAGGATTCACAAAATTTTGTTGTTTCCTTTGCCTGTGGGACAGTCGCGCCACTATAGAACATTACACCAAAAGTGACTGGCCACTTAGGTATACATATGTCCCAGGGATAAGCAATGTCCAGTCTGTCCCTTTAGTGGATCCCAAAAGATCTATCTGCCACCTCTTCACATTAAACTTGGTTTAATGAAGAATTTTGTTAAAGCAATGGGTAAAGTCAATTCTGAAGGGTTCCAATACCTTTCAAGGAAATTTCCGAAGGTTACTGCAGCAAAATTGAAGGAAGGAATTTTTGTTGGGCCACAAATAAGGGAGGTTTTGAATGACACTGAATTTGAAAAAGTCCTAAGTCCTAAGT
Organism: Bathynomus jamesi; assembly: GCA_023014485.1. NCBI lineage: Eukaryota > Metazoa > Arthropoda > Malacostraca > Isopoda > Cirolanidae > Bathynomus > Bathynomus jamesi. The sequence continues at coordinate 225,843 of JAJOZX010005693.1, read as the reverse complement.
CCGCTGGAATTGAAGGCTTGGCTGGCGTTCAAATGGATATGTGAAAACTTTCTTGGAAGCAACAAGTCACCAGAGTCACCTGCGTATAAGGATGGAGTCAAGAACCTCCTTGATGCCTTCAAAGAAATGGAGTGTCGAATGTCGTTAAAAATTCACTTCCTGCATTCCCACTTAGATTTCTTTCCTGAAAACCTTGGTGCAGTGAGTGACGAGCAAGGAGAGCGCTTCCATCAAGATATTCAGATGATGGAGAAGCGCTACCAAGGATATTGGAATGAAAGCATGATGGCGGACCATTGTTGGATGCTGTATAGTGACAATCCAGGCCAAATTTACAAAAGGAAATCACACTCACAGCGCTTTTAATAAAATAATGTATATATTCTTTATTTATAAGTACATTGAATAAGGTATATGATGTATTTGTTGTTTAGCATTCCTAAGTGTGATCTATACATCCATAAATTTTCTTAAGTTATAGCAATATCAAAAACTTAAAAATATCAAAACCAGTGTATCTATATAACTATACGTGCTAGAAAAAACATAAAACAAGATTCGGAATCAGCGCGACAAATGCATTAAGAAAAGTGTGATCATGTTTGTGATGAGAAAAAAAAGTTTCATTTTGTTGGCCAGTGTTATATAATGCAAATTAAATACAAAGTATATTATTTTACTCTTTTTAAATTACAGTTTTTGCCGTTAGATTGTCAATAAATAATTCTTCATCGCGCCCCCTGGTGGTTGGCGTTAAGATTTTTGTTACTTCATTATCAAGTGTTCGACAATATTAATATTACCGTACAGAGAGAGAGAGAGAGAGAGAGAGAGAGAGAGAGAGAGAGAGAGAGAGAGAGAGAGAGAGAGAGAGAGAGAGAGAGATATTTACTTTAGTAAACCCATATTGGTGGCAATTATTATTATTATATAGATAAATACAGTAGTTTTTTAGGATCAAGTAAAGATAAGCACTCCCAGCCTTCTTTAATTAGCCTTATAAGGCTAACTAACGAAAATATCACGACCTAACCTAACCAATCGTTAAGTCAACTGTACGCCCTTGACGATTGGTTAGGTTAGGTCGTGATATTTTCGTTAGTTAGCCTTATAAGGCTAATTAAAGAAGGCTGGGGGTGCTTATCTTTACTTGATCCGTTTTTTATACCCGCATTGGAATAGACAGGCTTCACTTTGTTATCTGGTGGCTGTATTGGGAAGAAGATATTCTAATATTCTCTCTTAAATTCACTTTAAAATGCTTATGTTGGATCAAAACAAAATAAGTTACTAAAATGAATCCTGAACATAAATTTTAAATTTCTCATCCGAGTTTTGTATATTTCCCTTTAATCAGTTTAATACTCAAAAAGTACTGACTTACCTTCTTTCGGGGCTCCCAGGTGAAGCAAGAACTTTGTGCTTTTGACTGACTTGTTGAGGATTGACAAGTGAAGGAGAGAAGCCCGCATCTTTACCACCCTCTTGCATGGCTTCACCAACCGCAGATAGTAAACGGATTTAATATCTACCCTTTGAGCAATGGTCGTCACAAGCTGTAAGAAGGGGAACGTAGAACTTGTAATAAGGGGAACATGGTTCAATTTAAATATTACTTGGTACATGTACAAAACGAACGATTAATACATTTTTTTAACAATCGTTCATGCGCTTATAACATATCTAACGGAGGTAAAATTCTATAGCATGCGAGGGGCAACGAAATTATGACACAACGAAAGAAATTCTAAAACAGGAGCTTTCTGAGCAGAAGATGGTAATCCTTATAATAATAATAATAATTATATTCTTGTGTGTTTAATTGATACGAGTGTTTTCATTCCCGAGTTCAAGCGTCGTGCACACTCAATGGAAAATAGGAAATGAGTTACTGGATTATACACACACACACACACACACACATATATTATACACACACACACACACACATATATATACACACACACACACATATATATATATACACACACACACACACATATATATATATACACACACACACATATATATATACACACACACACACACATATATATATACACACACACACACATATATATACACACACACACACATATATATACACACACATATATATACACACACACACACATATATATACACCACACACACACATATATATACACACACCCCCGCAAGGGGGTTCTAAGCTCGTGCTCTTGAGTGCTCTTTGTGCTCGTTTGTACGTGCTTGTTCCTGGAGGTTTCACGTGCGCCCTCCCGGCCCTAGCACCCAAGGATGATGGGGCTCGACCCTGCAGTCCTTGTCATCCTTGGTCTTTTTCCACTTCGACTGTCCCCTCCACCCTTTCTTTTTCCTCTGTCTTTCCTCTCACTTTTTCTTGTTTTTCCGCTGAGATATGCCCTTTAAATAGAGGCGAATCGGTTCTTCCTGAACTAAAAAAAAAAAAAAAAAAAAAAAAATTATACACACACACACACACACATATATAATATATATATATATATATATATATATATATATACACACACACGTGTAGCGGACTATTGTGGATTTAATTTTCCCAGAAAACTTCCTTGTCCCACGCACGGACTGTGTAACATACTCTTCACTTCTGGTTTCATCCAAAATATTTGGATGAATAAAATTCTTATGGACCTTTTGTTTGATTTGTTTCATCATTTGAACACTTATCTGTATAATGTTGTTAACTAAATAGCTGTATGTATAAAATCCTTAAAGATTTTTCTCCCACCCTGTATATACATTCTTATATTTGAATTCAAATGCAGGCACGAATCCAGTCCAGCAAAGATGTCATTATACAACCAATCGTGTAGGAAATTCGCATAAATAACTGAATAAGCTTTGATTAATTGGAAGCAAATTGGATACTCGAAGGGTGTCATCCATGATACATATACAGGAAATCCTACTATTAGGTCTAATATGATGCTCAATATACCTCATTTTCTTATTTTATAAAAGCTGCTTATTATATGGAGTGTGCGTGTGTATGTGTATGTGTGGAGAGAGAGAGAGAGAGAGAGAGAGAGAGAGAGAGAGAGAGAGAGAGAGAGTTACAAGGAGTTACAAGAAAAGAAGTACCTCAAAAGGCCTTGCGGCCCATACCGAGGAGGTACCAATGGCAACGGGTGCCACGGAAAATTTTCTACACACTCAAATAGTGTGCAAAATTTGGTCTAACCTTTTCTTGAACTGATCCACAGAGGAACTGTTCACAACTTCCGAAGGTAACCCGTTCCATGTGTCACAGATCTTATACGTAAAGTAATTCCCACACACACTAGTCCTAAACCGTTTCAAATCCAACTTCCAACCATTGTTGCGAGTTGGGTTATCATTTAAACTAAACATACTTCTAAAATCGACATCGTTGAACCCTCGTAAGAGCTTGAAAACCTCGATCAGTTGACCGCGCAGCCTCCGAGTTTCAAGCGAAAACAAGTTCAGGGCGCGTAACCGTCGATTGTAGCCCATATGCCTAACGGAAGGGATCATCTTTGTGGCCCTCGCCTGCACTCGCTCCAGCCTCTCAATATCTTTCCTGAGGGTGGGCGGCCAGAACTGCACAGCATACTCCAGGTACGGCCGAACAAGGGAATTGTACAGTGAGAGCACAATCTCCTTGTTCCGAAACTGAAATTGCCTCCTGATATAACCCAATAGTTTCTGGGCTTTCTTTTCCACCTCTACACACTGTTTCGTAAACTTAAGGTCGCTAATTAGCACACCCAAGTCCTTTTCTAAATCAGTCACCTCGATATTACTGCCCAACATCGAGTAGTCCGACTTGGGATTGGCGTAGCCAATGTGCATCACTTTGCATTTACCCAAGTTAAACGGCATTTGCCATTTTTCGGACCACTCTCCTATCCTACCTAGGTCCGCACGCAGTTCCTCGATCGCTTCGGGCGTCCCAACATTGGCCCAAGCTTGGTGTCATCAGCGAATTTGGCGATCCGACTGACGATGCCACCGTCGATATCATTTATGTAAATGGTAAACAACAGTGGCCCCAAAACGGAACCCTGAGGAACCCCACTAGTGACCGAGGCCCAACCCGAACTAGCCCCTTTAATTACCACCCTCTGCCGCCTATTCCTCAGCCAGTTTTCAATCCACCTACCTATTTCCCCACCGATACCCAGCGCGCGCACTTTCGCCATTAGCCGGCGGTGAGGTACCTTATCAAAGGCTTTCTGAAAGTCGAGATAAAGTATATCAATCGCCCTACTCTTATCGTACTCACTCAACATGACGTGGAAAAACTCGAGCAAGTTGGTGAGACACGACCTATGCCGTCTAAACCCATGTTGGGAGTGCCCAAGAGAGAGAGAGAGAGAGAGAGAGAGAGAGAGAGAGAGAGAGAGAGAGAGAGAGAGAGAGAGAGAGAGAGAGAGAGAGAGTACCTCAAAAGGCCTTGCGGCGAAGACATTACAAAGCTGTACTTATTTCATCATAATATAGGATGTAAAGGAGAAGGGTTGTAACCCTAGAGCGTTTTGCAAGACAAGAATTTTAATTGACGAACAAAATTAAAACGTCTGAAAATTTGTCTCAAATGTAGCATTTTTCGACGAAAGGGTTTGGACCTGCGATATAACAAAGACGACCAAACAAAGCGATCCAACCACAATCTAACCAGATTTTATCTAACCTAATCTAACCTAGCGTAACCTAACCAGGGATAGGCTAACTTAACCCATCTATTTATTTCACATCTATACTGAGGCAAAAAACTACCGACGGAACATTACTTTCGATATTTTTAAAAAGTTTGATGGTTGTACATTTTTCGAACTGAAAATAGTATGCATTTATAATGACTAGGACAGTGGTCCCCAACCTTTCTGAGGCGATGGCTCACTAGAGCTGATTCGAATAACTCGTGGAAAAATAATGTAAATATAATTATATGCCAATAATTTTATAAAATTACTAAAATTATACTGTTTCTAAATTTGAATTTGATTTTTAAAAGGTATGCTTTGACCAACCTCCATGGCCCACCCACGAAATTCGCCATGGCCCACCGGTTGGGAACCAGTGGACTAGGACGATGGTACGTTCTAGTTGAATTTAGAACCCTGTCCTTTTTTAAGTCTTGATTCTTTTTCAAGTTCTCTTCATATAATCTAAGTCTTTCCGGTAACGGCTAATTTTTCCAAAGTTCCTCGTGTAACGCTTAAATTAATTTGAAAGAAGGTGTATATACCATTTAAGTCACGAGAATTAGAAAGAATTTGCATTGCACAGTTTTAAGAGTGTACTATTCATAATTTATTAAAATTATAGCTGAAACGTTGACGTGATATACCTAACTTAACCCGACTTAACCTATGCTAACATAACCTACTAACTCAATGTGACCCTAAAAATACTTGTCCATAAAATATACATCGAAGAAAATTAATGTCGTTATCCCAAAGAAACGTTGTTAGCCCAAGAAACACTGCAGAATATTCATTGTTTTTAGATTGTGTTCTAACCTATATGTAATTGTCATTTGCCGTGAAACTAGTGTCTATATACCAAATTCTTTTACATTCAACAGATGAGAAGAATTACTCGTAAATGCCGTAAGAGCATCAGTACGTTTTCTATTACATTCATTCTTTATGATGGTCCATTATCAAATGGATAATGAAATAAACAAGATATCCCATAAAAATTTCCATTTCGGGACAGACTAAAAAAATATTCGAAAAGCCCAATCAATTTCAGAATGCAGGAAGGGTAAGAAACTCAAGAGACGGAACGGTAATTAGAATATTGGAACATCTCTCCCGTTGAAACACAAGAAGACATGAATAAAAGGTGAAGAATAAATAAAGTATACAAAAAGGAACAAATCGGGTTAATTTCGTGATCTTTCCAAGAATGTCGACAATTTTTCCCGTTTACATTACACAGACAGTGTCGATGCCCATAAAAAAGTATGAAAAAGTATTGAATTTTATTTTGTCACTTTCACTAATAGTATGTCTGTGATGAGCATAAAAACAAAAATAAACTCCTTTTAATTTTGTTTCACTAAAGCTCAATAAAGTGACTGATTAAAATCAAGGTTGTTTATTTAAAAGGTATGTTTTTCTTCGAAAAGGGGGACTTTGATGAATTTTTATTTCACGTACGACATGAAACGAACTTGCAACAGTAAAAATTACCGTAAAAAGTTTCGAAAAAAGTTCGCCTACAAACATAAAATTTCTAAAAAACATAAAAAAATACTAATCAGTAATAACTGGGTTTTGGAGTCGAAGCTTTATCAGTGTCACCAAAATGAATAAAATACCAAAGAAAGAATAACCAAAGAAAAAATAATATTACCAATCAGTAATTTTTTATGCTGTTTAGAAATTTTATATTTCTGGGCGAACTTTTTTCGTAAAAGCACATGATGGTAAAAAACATGTAAACCATAAAAATTGACGATACTAATTTCATTAAAACAATGAATATTCAGTAGGATTGATTTAACAAGAAAGACTGCACGACTTTTTAAACCAGTAAATTAGGAATTGTGTATTTGATTGAAGTAAAACTTTTATTGTGTGTGTGTGTGTGTGTGTGTGTGTGTGTAGTATACTGTAAGAACTATTTACTTAATTAAACTAGCCCAAATCAAATTAGTGTCAAATAATCTGTCACCCATTCAGTACTCGTATAGTTAAAATTACTATATTACTTTAGGTAGTTTTGAAAATAAGGCATTTTTGACTTACCTTATTTGCAGAAATACAGAAGTTATGTACTGCAATAATCTTTTGAACTACTTTATGGGTCGGAACCCATTTGACACCAATATGAGTGAAAATAACTTATCAGTTTTTGAGGTGTATGTAAAGCGTAGGAACTCTTTATATTTCTATATTTTAATTAATTATATATCTTATTCCGAAATATTTTTTTAAATGCCTCTAATATAGAGTGCATTTGCAATCCATAATAATTTACATTTACAATTTGTAAAACTAAAGAAAAGTATGTCGAACAAATAAAGCGACAAGAGAACTCAAGAACCCAAAGCAGTTCTTGGTGTCAAAATGAGAACATATGCGATACATAAATGATTCCTAATAATCAGCGATGAAGGTCAGAAACTGGCCGAGCCCTCAGGGTACACCAACGCAACTTATTTCGCTAACATTAAGCTTATTAATATCAGCGCCATCGGTAGTCGAACCCCCGAGCTCAGTGTCTTTACTTCGCTTATAGGGAAATGGTATTACTCACTGTGGCTAAATGGCTCTTCGATGCTGTTTCTAAATGGAGGGAACTTTATGGTACATTTTATAACAGTTTTTTCAGAATTGAAGTAAAAAGATAATTTCTTTTGTACTCAAAAAGCTTTAATTTAAACAAAAAGTTTGTTTCGATTTTAAACGAACAAAATACTGTGTTCAAAATTATGAGGCTCACTTTTGTTAAATCAAACTAAGTAAATTGTTAACTCGAAAATAAATTTGGTTCGCAGAAAAACATCTTTGGTTATATTTACTTGGAATAATTAATCCAATTCAAATTTCTCGCATGAAGTAAAGGCCAATTCCAAAATTCCAATTCTAAGTAAATATAGTATTATTTTTGTTTAATCTAAACGAAATTTATTTTAAAATAACACCATTTTTTTAGTTAAATTTTAACAAAACTGTGCCACAGAATTTTGAGCACACTACTTTGTTAGTCTACAATCGAAACATTTTTTGTTTAACTTAAATAAGTTTTATTTTTTGAAGGGGGGCGTATTTCCTTCAATTTCATTTTACTTGCTGGCATAAGTGATAAATAAATTTTAACAATAACACAAACTTTTACGTACGTACATTTGGTAATAAAAGTTTTGATAGACCTGGCCACAATTCCTTTACGATCAATGTATCACAATTTCTGTAACCGATAGTACTTTTTCCTATTTTGAAATAAGTACATAAACACAATGAACGAATAAACAGATTTCAAATATTATATTAAAAAAAAAATACTTCATAAAAAACTAGACATTAATACACAAATGATTATTTGTCTCACCTTGTTGACATCGTCTTCAACGATGGCTTCGATAGCATTGTTCAAATTGTGAAGTTTTTCTTGGGATGTCAGTTCCGGTGCAGTGATAGAAAAGAAGCGATTTCGGCGTCCTTGGACAGGCTACGCATGAAGGACACATGAAAAAGAAAAGCACTCAAATTCAATCATTGGAAGGGAAAGGGATATTTTTTTTTTTTTTTTGGTCTTGAGGTGAAAGTTGTCGTACATTCTATAATCTTCCTTTTTTAGGAAAGAAAAATTTAAATTAACTTTTTATACACACACACACACACACACACACATATATATGTATATATATATATATATACATACTGTATATATTAGAGGTGGAGCGAAAATCCTGATCCTAATCCTCTATCCTCATGATCCAATCCAAATTTATAAATCTTGAGCCTGATCCTGATTCGAAAAAAAAATATAGGATCTTATATAGGACCTTCATTAATTTTGCTCTTAACTGTGATTATGCAAGAAGGGCCTATTTGTTATGTCAGATATGTGAAATGACTCATTGAATTTTGTGTCGCACATGGAGTCATGACATGACTCATTAACTGAGTCATCATCAGTAAACGTTAGTCTCCCATTGATATAGCTCATGCAAAATGACTGACGATTGTAACATTTATCAAACTAGTCAAAGTGTTGGAGCCATTTGAGGAAATTAAGAAAAAAAAATAAGTGATCCCCATACCTCTATTGGGGTTCTTATACCTTTGATAAGGGCACTGATTAGGACCTTATAAAAGATGGATGAAAATGAAGGTACAGAAAGCATAATAAAAAACGTGCAAATAACTCTCTTATTTCAACTACAAACTAAATTTTAGCACCTTGAAAATTCCAGATTTACTGCTGTTGTCACTCTTCTTGACCTTCGTTACAAAAACAAATTGCTTTGACAGATTTCACTACCTACAGAGGTTAAGAATGGTTTGCTGAAAAAGTATTACTTACATCCCACAGAAGGTCAAGAACAGCGTTTTCTATGGCTCAAAATCAAGCTAATCAGACTGAACCTATAGAATCTCCAGTTAGGAATCTGCCAACACCGTCACTGAAATCTAGTCTTTTAGGATTTTTTGACAATTCTATTAGTTCCGAATCAGCAAAGAATAATGTTTCAAAATGAACTATGAAATCCATTGAAGAATATTTAAAAGACAAACGTCTTCGAGGCGATAAAGATCGATTGATATTGCGGAAAGAACATGAATCTCAATACAAGGAATGAACACACGTGGCGAGAAAGTTTTGGGGAGCTCCAGCTACAAGTGCTCCAGGTGAGCAAATGTCCAATGGACTAAATATTATTTACGATCCACTGAGAAATCGCTCAACAAGCAATAAAGCCGAAAACGGGCAACTACGATTATCAAGATATATGTAAGAATACTGGTTCATTTGCTTTAAGAATTAAATTTTAAAGGGCTTGAACAGTGATTTTGGGGGGGGGGGGGGGGTAAATTTTATAGAGTTTGTAAAAAGTGATTGTTTTCTATTTTCCAATGATATTTCCATAATAACCCCTCAGTACCTTTGGGCGATTTTCTGGACAGTAAAAAAAAATTAATTAATAAGATAATATTTAGATTTTTGTTATTTTTGAGACCTAAAGTCCTGATTCCTGAACAGCTACACGCGTTTCATATGCTGGGTACTTCTTCTGACGCCTCATTGTCTCTCAAGCATGGCCAGATTAAGGCATGAGCTAACGGGACTGCAGCCCAGAGGTCCCGCAATAAAGAGGGCCCTCAAAAGCAGAAGAGAAAAGCTTTTCTAACATTGTTTATAAAATCAATATTGATGAAACTGCCAAAAAAGTAGTTACCTCCCTAATGTGACATTGAAATTCGTGTGATTCAAGTTATTTCTGGGTACAAGTATTACTGTGACACCATTCTTTTTCTTTGCCTGTGCCAAACATGCTTAGTTACGTAAATTTTTATTTTATTATTTGAATAATTGTGAAAAAGAATAAAAAATTCAATACCAAAGTTCTTGTTTTTTTTAATTGAGAGGAAAAAGGCTCCCAAACTTGCTTTAGTTCCTAGTCCCCGTAGAGGTTATTGCGGAACTGGTCTGAAGACATTTTAAAACAATATAAAAGTAAAGAAAAAATAATCTCTTAATATCCTTGGTAGTGAAGGGGTTTAATAAACTTTAATTAATCTCTTATGAGTTATTATTATTTAATAATGCCTCTTCACAGGCAGCAGTTATTGCTTTAGTATGTAATGAAATATGTGCATTGTAAACTCAACATATTTTACTTACCTCAATCAATTGCTACTCGAAAAAAAAAGCATTTGATCAAATTCAAAACAAATCATATATTTGAGATTAAGATACTTAGTTATTCCTTAAGAATATTACGATATTTCAAATTATAGAAATAATCTTAATAATCTTTGCATTATTCTCATTGCTTTTATGATCAGGATTAAATTCAAGAATAAAATAAGCTTGCAGCGATGAACTCTTTTTTTTTTTTTTATATATATATATATATATATATATATATATATCCCTGAAACTTGACTGTCTGGAAAGAAGACGCGAGCTGTACACAATAATATGTATATATGGAAAATACTCGAGGGTTTTGTCCATAACCTTAGAAATGAAAGTAGAAGCAAACTGGAATGAGAGAAGAGGCAGATTTTGTACTGTCCCAGCTGCAGTGGAACAGGGGGCCACGAAAACGAGGATCGAAAATACCCTCGGAATACGAGGACCAAAGCTTTTTAATGTCCTACCAAAAGAAGTAACCTCCACCACACCGACCAGAATAACTTCAAGAACCAGCTGAACAGATTCCTGTGCAAAGTCCCTGGCTACGAGGGCAGGAGGAGATCGGAAAGCAATTCCCTCCTTCACCAAATCTCGGAAATAAGGCGGGATGCTGCAGAGGGGTCGACCGCAGGTCGATCCTGAACAGTCAAACCTTCATAAAGTAATAAAGTAAGTAACCGTAAAAAATATATATATAAAAAAAACCTGATCCTCATCTTCATCCTGATCCATCCAGAGGATCTTAAACTAAAAATTCCGATCCTTAACCTTAATCCGGAAGATCCTACATTTTAAGATTCGTTCCGTCCATAATAATTATAGATATATATAAGTGAACAATGATTGCATATTAATTGTAAACTGCTATTTACCATACAACAACGGGAGTAATCTAGATGAATACATTGATTTGCTGTGCAAAATTAAGTCATTATCAGATAACCCCAAATATTCCCACTGTATAATAAGGGGGACTTTAACGCACATGTGAACTCGGAATTCTTTGGAGAATTGGGTAATATGTGCGAGTCGGCCAATTTAAGTATAAGTGATGTAGATGTATTAGGGGTAGCCAGTGTAATTTTACATACGTTAGTGATATGAGTGGTACCACCAGGTGGATTGATCATTGTCTCACTAGTAATAATCTAAAGGATCGAATTGTTAGAGTTCATATTTTGCATGATTTCCTTCTTTCTGATCATAGACCATTAGAAATATTAATTAACGTTACCAATTTATGCGCAACACGACTTAACAAGAACTCAATAGGTAAGAATAATCGCGTCGATTGGTCCAATGTTAATATGCAGCAGAGAATAGAATACAAAGACAGAACATGTCACCTCTTTAATAATTTAGAAATTTTGCACCTTGGCTGTAATAATCCTTGCTCAAATGATTCTCACTGTAAACTCATAGATAGGTATTATAGTAAGATAATATCCCTGTTAAGAGAAGCAGGAAGCCCCTTGATTAAATCTTACAACTATCATACTAAGGTTATTCCTGGATGGAATGATTTTATTGCCCCCCTGAAGAGGGAATCGAAAGACGCCTACGATTTGTGGTGCTTTCATGGTAGACCCAGATTAGGACCAGTATACATAAATGTGTGTAGAAGTCGGGGTCAGTATAAGGCGGCCATAAGGCGATGTAAACAGGAAGAAGAGTCTATTCGAGCATCAAAAGCCTGTGAAGCTCGCATAAATAACGATAATAACAAATTTTGGAAATTTGTTAAGAATCAAACGGGTGTCAAAAATGTCCTCCCTCCGACAATCGATGGGGTGTCGGGGGAGGATGAAATTGCAAAGCTGTGGAAAAACCACTACTCTAACATTCTTAATAGTGTGAGTAGGGATAATCTTAAGATAGATTGCAGCGAAACGATTGTGGGAGGGACAAGGGAAATATTTTGATATCATTTTCTGAAGTAAAGAGGTTAATTAAAGAGTTAAAGACTGGTTCTGCGTCAGGGGTAGATGACTTATCGAATGAGCACTTAAAATATGCAAATGACGTAGTCTGTCTGCATATATCATTGCTCCTATCAGCCATGCAGAGTTCATGAGGGTATATATCTTGCCCCTGGTCAAACATAAGTATGGAGACATTCTGTCCGCAATAATTACAGGCCTATTGCTGTCGCTTCCTGCTTCTCGAAACTACTAGAAAAACTCTTGTTACTCCGATTAAATGATTTCCTATGGACATCTCCTAATCAGTTTGGCTTTAAAAGGTCCCACTCAACTGACCTGTGTATCTATGTACTTAAAGAAACAATATCTAAATACATTGACAGTAATTCAACCATTTATAGCTGTTTCCTTGATATAAGTAAGGCATATGATAGGGTGAACCACAATATTTTATTTGAAAAACTAGAAGACAGGAAGGTTCCCATGTACATATTAAATTTATTGAAATTTTGGTATTCCCACCAATCTTTCACTGTTAGGTGGGGCAATGTACTATCCGAGTGTTTTGGCTCCTCTTGCGGGTGAGACAAGGCTCCTTGCTCTCCACTATGCTGTTTAATGTGTATATTGACGGATTAATTGCTTCACTTAATGAGGCAACAGTAGGATGTTGTATAGATAACACAAGGATAAATAACTTAGTTTATGCCGATGATATGGTGTTAATAAGTCCCTCTGTTAAAGGTCTGGATCGGCTACTAAATGTCTGCGCAGTGTATTCGCAGAAACATGATATTCTTTTTAATGTTACAAAAACTAAGGTTATGCAATTTCATCCTAAAAGCTGTAATCAGCCAGCTGATATAAGGTTTAAAATGAATGGTGAAGTAATTGAGGAAGTACAAGAGTTTAAGTATTTGGGTCAAACTATTACCAGCTCCTTGAGTGATGACTCGGATATAAGAAAACAATCTCGAAGCCTGTGTGCTAAAGCGAATATGACCATAAGGAACTTTCGTTTCTGTACAAGTGAAGCTAAAGACACACTCTTTCGTACTTTCTGCAGTAATATATACGGTCAGCAACTCTGGGTGAATTATAAAAAAAGTTCTGGCAGAACCCTAAATTTGCTGTACAAAAGGTATTTTAGACTCTTACATAAATTACCCCCGAGATGCTCAGCTTCGCAAATGTTTGCTACCCGCAATGTTCCGAGCTTCCCGGAGGTAACAAGACGTGCTCAACACAGTCTAATGCAAAGAATTAAAAAATCAACCAACCCGATCATCCAAGCTATCCAGTGTTATTTCTAATCAATTGTATATATTTCTATCCTTAGTATATGAACTGTCATTGTATTAATAATATTTGTCATATGGACTATAGTCTGCCAATAAACTTTTTCATTTTCATTTTCATTTCCATTTTCATATATTGGTATAACCTTCGTTACAGGAGCGCTCAAACGTATTCGCAAAAAGAGATATTTTAGATATATTCGCCCTTATCTTTTATATCATGCATAGGATAGTTAGAAAAAGTTTACAGTTCGTTTGGAAAAGTTCAACAAATAAAAAAATTTAACTCCAACATATAATGTAAAACTTCAAAGAATTTTTAGGAAAACAAAAAATAAAAAAGTTAAAATGAAAAAGTTTTCATACATTTCCTTACAAAATTATTTAATACTTTGTGTATTCACTTTTTGCTTGAATGGCTTCAGTGATTCGTTTTAGGTTTTTTTTACAAGGTTTCCACGTTTCTCAATTAAAATTTTAGCCGGTCTTTCTAAAGAAAATAGTTACAATTCAGTTACATTCGAAGGGTTTCTCTTGTGAAGACCCTTTTTCAAAATAAACCATAAATTCTCGATTAAATTGATATTTGGGATTTGACTGGGCCACTCGTAAAGCCATTTCATGGTGCTCTTACTTTATGTCTTGGACCATTATATTGTTGCAGTATCCAATTGTGACCAATTCGCAACTCCCGAAATAAAGACAATACATTTTCTTCTAAAATTTCTTTATATTTCTTCGAATTCAAGATTCCGTTGATAACAAAAAGCTTTCCTTGACCAAAAGAAGCAAACTAACACCATCATGTTCAACCGTAGGAAGGATGTTTTTTCCTCGAATGCAGTATTTGATTTTCGTCAAACATACCGTTGTTCGTTGTGCCCGAATAATTCAATTTTAGTCTCGTCTATCCAGAAAACTTTCTCCCAAAATGCAAATCCATCATTTTGATGGTCGTTGGCGTACTTTAAACGAGCTTCTTTGTGCACTTTTCGTAGCAGAGGTTTCCTTCATACAACTCTTTCGTGCAGACCATTTTTTATCAATGTACGACGTAAGTAGAGAGATGAACGTCGGTCTTAGACAATCTTAATGTTTGGCAAATATCACTCGCAATCACTTCTGGATTCACGGCAGCCATTCTTTTAATCCGTCAAGCTGTACGTTCTGAAATCTTGCAAGGTCGTCCACACCTTCGCATAGTTCTGATTGTTCCAAAGTCTTTCCATTTATTTATAACTGCAGTAACCCTTGTAAATGCAATTTGAAGTTCTTCTCCGATCTTCCTATAACTCTTTCGAGACACGTGTGTAGCAATAACAGATCTCTTAAGATCCGTAGACTGCTCTTTACCACTACGAACCATTACTTACTAATAACTTGTACAGTCATCCGTCTTTCGTGAGGATTCACAGAGAAAATTTAAGAATTCAGAATTGGCAAGTGTCTCATCGATAAACACCCAACTACTGGTAATTTTTTTTTAAATTTTCAAGCCTAAGGTGGACACACAAAGTATTAAATAATGTTGTAAATAAATGTACGAAAACTTTTGCATTTTAACTTTATTTTCCTGAAATTCTTTGATGTTTTACATTATATGTTGAAGTTAAAGTAATTTTTAAACTGTACTGCAGTTACACTAATCATACCCATTATTATGATAAAAACTCAGATAGTTAACGTAAAATTTGGATCATCTGAAGATCAGGGTCCCCAACCTTCTTGAGTTAGCTTTATAAAGTTAACTAACGAAAAATATCACGACCTAACCTAACCAGTCGTTAGGTCAACTGTATGTCCTTGACGATTGATTAGGTTAGGTCGTGATATTTTCGTTAGTTAGCCTTATAAAGCTAACTAAAGAAGGCTGGGGGCCCTGATCTTCAGGTGATCCTAAAATTTACCTCACCATTATTCGAACGAAGAATCACAGAAGAATGGGATTAACCACAGTATAATTGGATTAGCATTTGATATAGTGTGCAAATAGTTAACCAGAGATTTAGTTGTTTTTTAACGAAGGATATTTTTTCCTTGTCGTCGAAAGCTTAAATATATTACGTGTTATATAAAATAGTGAAAGTTTCGTATAAAAATCCGAAATAGCATTTTTAAGAATTAATCTTTTCGTAAGAGGATTAAACGACAGATACACTAAATTGATTCCTAGGAAATACCCTATTGATCATCAATTGAGGAAGAGATTTATACTCGTAAAGTTAAGAGATAAAATAATTGACAATTCAGAATCTAAATCACGACTTTGTCTTTATTATTATTATTATTGTTGTTGTATGGCATACTAACCTCTCCTAAAAATCATTACTATGTAATAAGTTTAGACACACACATATACAGGGTGTCCGAGAATTATCTGTACAATTTTTGGCTGTTATTAAAAGTCAACCATGAAGTGTAGAAATTCCAGTTTGTCCCATTTTACAGAGAATCTCATTAAGTTTTTTTCTGATACCAAGTTGTGGCAAGTTTTTTAGAAATTCCAGTGTGTCCGAACATGATCTGTACAATTTCATCTTTTAATAAAATTCTTGATAACACGTAAAATTCTTAAACAAGATTATTTAGAATCTGTATTTTCAAAAGTTTTTTATTAAAGTAACGTTGTTACAAACATTCGATATGTGCACCATTAGTGATTCGCAAAACATCCAATCGATACTCCAAATGTTGCCATGTACGCTGCAGCATATCCACATCAATTCGCTCAATAGCAGCTGTGATTCTTGCTTTTAAATCATCAATGTCTGTCACCCGCGTACATTTCTAAAAAACTTGTCAAAACGTGGTATCAGAAAAAACTTAATGGGATTCTCTGTAAAATGGAACAAAACTCGAATTTCTACACTTCATGGTTGACTTTTAATAACAGCCAAACATTGTACAGATAATTCTCGGACACCCGGTATATATAATATATATATTACATATAGCCTGGCTCAGGATCGTACCAGATGAGCCGGGTGTACCTGGCTATGTGCGGTGGAGAGCGCAAGAGAGCAACTCGCTCCTCCACCAAGCCAGGCCTAGAGGCGGGGCCACCAGCTTGACCTTCATGTGAAGAGAGACCAACGCACGGAACTGCTACGAGGTTACGAGCTATATATCGATTTAGTCAACAAGAGATGACAGACTAACAACCTAACCTAACCTAACCTAAGCCTGTATAAATTAATCTAACCCGCATCAAATAACTTGTTGGTGTCCATCAGATTTAACTGGATATGTTTAACCCTTAACCGGTGAGGTATGGTGTAGGAGACCATGTGAAATATAGTCACGTGTTCTCCTACACCTCACCGGTTAAATGTATTAAATATGCGTGGTCCCAGGCCATTCCTCACCGGTTAAGGGTTAACCCCACTTTTACATTGGTACTGATCTAACATAACACCAATTTTACATGGTTATATCAAGGATATATTATACCACGGTTATAAAATAAGAGTAAACCCCTATTTCATAATCATGGTAAATTATACCAAAGGGTATATTTTACCCAGATTATGAAATGACAGCTAAGAAAACATCGCTTTCCGATAACCTTCAATGTCCTACTTTGCTTCATTGTCGCGAACGCTATTGAAATATAGGAACTTAATCATTTCACCCACGGTTGACTCTTTCGTCTTTAGCGTTTGACTATTAATTGGAAAGCTTTATCTGATCCATAAATTTCAAACTATTTCGTGATTAAAACATCTCTTTAAACTTTAATCCCAAACACCTTTCCAATAAGACCTTTGTAAAGTATTCGAATGACCTTGAACAAAATCCTCGAAAGATGGTGGTAGGTGGATTAAGAGGAAGGTGAGCAGACTTTTAATGTGAATTGCTATTAAAATACAAACAAACAAACAATTAAGAATTATTGTAATTTAAAGAAAGTAAATTATAGATAGATATTATCATAATTTATCTTTTACATGTAATTAACTCCATATCTTATTTGTCTGTAGAAGTTAATATTTAATTTGTAATCAATGTTATCTTTAATTGTTAGTTTTTACCTTCAGCAAAGAGTTTTTGATATTAATTCTTCATTAATAATTAATTCTTAGGAGGAATTTGACCGTGATTCTGTATAAAGCAAGAAATACCACTTTCTCTATGTCATTATAGCCATCAGAGATGAAACTTCACTGTAATGTCCTTATAGAGCAATAAAGACCATTTTAGCTATCTCTCTATGAATGTCTATCGGGGATGAAACTTGAATGTAATATCTCTATAGGGCGATAAAGATAATGCCATCTCTTTCTCTACATCTATCACAGATGAAACTCGAATGTGATGGCGTTATACAATAATTTAAAGACCATTTTCTCTATTACTCTCTATTATTTATTTACCTATCAACCTATCTATCTATCTATCTATTTGTCTGTCTACCTATCTCTTTACTCGCTTCCTTAATAACTTAAAGTTTTTCAGAGTACCTTAACAAGCAAAGTTTGTCGTATCTGCGATTCCTATTATTTCTGAAATAGTGATGTCATCACTCATCATTATTTATGAGTGTAATGTTATTTTCTGTTAAGGTAAATACATGCAGAAATAAGGGCACAGAGTTTCGCTAAGATGAAACAGATGTGACTTTGAGTTATGAATATAACGAAAAGGAATGAAAACGCGATAAAATAATTTTCATTTATTGAAAGCGTACGAGTTTATCAAATTTATATGACCTTATTTAGATCCAAATTAAAGAAAGGCAAGAAGGTATATACAGGGTGTCCCAGAAATGTGGACTCAAAGGGAAAATAGACATTATATTTTGAAAGTGAAAAACACATTCTAATGTCAGTTTGGTACTTACGTATTATCGGGACTACTTACGTATTATCGGGACTTCCAAACGTCATTTTCGTTTAAACTAACGGAAATATCACAACTTAACCTAACCAATCATCAAGGGCGTACAGTTGACCTAACCGGGCATTCAATTAACCTAACCGGGCATTCAGTTGACCCAACCTGGCATTTCAAGGTCAATCATAAGTACAACTTCATTGACCCCGACACGGGAGCACGCACACAACGCACTGAGAGGATTTGGAGGTCAGCGAAATGGAGGAATAAGAAGCACCGTGGGACTGCCCGCCCTCACTTGGAGTCCTATCTAGTGGAGTTTATTTGGCGTCAAAATCTCGGCGGACGGGACCCTTTCAGTGCCATACTGGAAACAATTAAGGAATATTGGCCACCTGAAATTGATTATTGAGTGTTTATCATACTTATCTTATCAGAAGATATTTAGGTGAAATAACCAATATTAACCTGTCAGATTAATTGAATGCCCGGTTAGGTCAACTGTACGCCCTTGATGATTGGTTAGGTTAAGTTGTGATATTTTCGTTAGCTTAAACGAAAATGACGTTTGGTAGTCCCGATAATACTAAGCACCGTCAGTTTTACATAATTCAGGAAAGAAAATACCCTGATGGCTCAGTATACCAATCAAGAGAAGGGGGAACTGGTATTGCTACATGTTTCCGGAAAAAGCCTGAGGGAGACATGCCAGTTATTTCATGAACATGCCTCCCTCTGGCTTTTTCCAGAAACATGTAGCAATACCAGTTCCACCTCCTCTTGATTGGTATACTGAGTCATCAGAGTATTTTCTTTCCTGAAATATGTAAAACTGACATTAGAGACGTGTTTGTTTCACTTTAAAAATATAATGTATATTTTCACTGAGTCTAGACTTCTGGGACACCCTGTATATTACCTTTACAAGAGTAGCGTGTGATGATTCCTTATAGAGGTCAGGCTTGTTCCATTTCCCCCCTCCTCCCTCCGATCTCATATATAATATATATATATATATATATATATATATATATATATATATATACAGGGTGGGCCGTAAGTTTCCATACATAGGAAAAATTAAACGTTTGTTTTTATGTTTCAGATACCCTAAGAATATGCGTTTGACGTAAGATCTTGTTTACTGATGAAGCAAATTTTTACGTCAATGGAGAGGTTAATCGGCAAAACATACGTTATTGGAGTAATGCTAACCCTAACTGGCTGAGTCCGACGAAGATGCAAGGTGCCGGTAAAGTGATGGTGTGGGCCGGGATATGGGGGGTGACAGAATTATTGGACCAATTTTTGTCAGTGGAAATTTTAATGCCGAAAGGTATCTTAACATGTTGCAAGAAGAGATTTTCCATCCCTGCTAAACGAGGAAGGTAACTTCCCAGTTTACTTCCAGCAAGATGGAGCTCCACCTCATTATGGTCTTCACGTGCGTCGGTATTTGGATCAGCAGCAGTTTCCGGATGCTTGGATTGGTCGGCGTGGTCCTGTGGAGTGGCCTCCAGATCCCCAGATCTCACCCCCTTGATTTCTATCTTTGGGGGCACTTGAAGGCCATGGTGTATCAGGAAAAGATACGAGACATAAATCATCTAAAGGAACGTATCACCAACGCCATTACAAGCATAACGTCAACTGTGCTAATGCGTGTTCATCAACAGTGGGGAACACGTATTGAAATGTGTTTTCAAAACAATGGCAACCATGTAGAGCATATTATATAAATAAAAATGGTTGTCCATAAAAAAATGTTTATTTTTCCTATGTATGGAAACTTACGGCCCACCCTGTGTATATATATATATATATATAATATATATGCCCCAATGTTGTTTACAAATACACGTGCGACAGCTGTAAGGCTGCGTATATTGGCAGCACTCAACTCCAACTGGAGGTGCGCCTTTCTCAACATTTGGGCTTGTCAGTCCGTACCAACCGTCCCCTCAGTAGCCCTCCACAATCCGCAATTAGAAACCACAGTGATGAAAACGACCATCCCCTTCACAAAACTCAGTTTGAAATTTTAACTAGATCCAATAACCTTACAGAACTCCGAATTTTAGAATCTTTGTACATCTATAGAAACAAACCCTCCCTTAATAATAATAGCTCATCCTACAAATTACGACTCTTTTGACAACCAACCGTGTTTCACAGATATAACCTTTCTAATCCTCTGACCACCTAGTGTTCTCTTAGACTTTGCCAAGTATGGAGGTGGATGTAAACATTGTGTATTTACCTATTGAGGTAATTTAATTTTAGTTTTTATAGTGATGAAATTTAATTTAATTTTAGTTTTTATAGTGATGAAATTTAAATGTTTTTAATTTTGTATTGATGCAATTTTCATTTTGCTTTAAGGTTTTAATTTTAATGGTCTTAATATTGTATGATGTAACTTTCACTTTTCAATTTTGTTTTAAGGTTTTAAGACTTAACTCACTGATGATGACAAAAGATTTGTCGAAACGTCTGATGTACAAATAAATGAAAATGTTTGCCGTTGTGTTGATCCTTCTTTTCATATATATATATATATACACCGTATTTGTCGGCTTATAAGACGCGCTTTTTTTCCTTATAAATACCTTAAAAAATCTCCCTGCGTCTGATTAATAACAAATAATAAGAGTAATAATCATATCTTTTTTTATTGGCTTTTGGGTTTTCTTTTTATTGAATTTTACATATCCATTCTATTAACAATAAAGTGCATCAAAAACTTTTTTCTTGAATTTACCTTTCCAAAATTAAGGTGCGTCTTTCACAACGCAACGTCTTGTAAGCCGTCAAATACGATATATATATATATATATATATATATATATATATATATATATATATATAAATTTAAGCAGAAAGCCACAGACAAGAAGGAAAGAAACATCCATCAAGTTGGAAAGGGACTATATTTTGTATATTGCAACGTTTCAAGCACAAACTATGCTCATCCTCAGGCAACTATGGATGCATAATGAATTTGTTTTTTTAAGAAAATATTTTGTGAATAATGGCTATCCTTTGCAGATTGTAGAAAACGCTATCAATAGATTTCTAGCTAACATTTACAAACCTAAAAAGTATAATTTTAACGTTCCTAAAAATGTATATTATCTTGTGCTCCCAGAAATGGGATATCTGAATTCCTATTGCCGTAATAACCTTCTGCCACTTCTTAGTAAATTTTATTGTCAAATAGATTTTAAACTAGTATTTGTTAACCGTCGTTCTATTGGCTCATATTTTAATGTTAAAGACCGTGTATCGGATGCTCTGCGCAGTGCTGTCGTTTATGAATTCAAGTGTCCCCGATGTGATCGGAGCTATATTGGTAGCACTGTGCGGAGCCTCGAGTCGCGTTTCTGTGCCCATATGGGCATAAGCCATAGAACTGACAAACCTTTGAAAACTAAAGAAGCTTCAGCTATACGCAGCCATGTTGTTCTATGCAAAGTCGATATAACTTTAGCTAATTTTAACATTTTAGATTCCGCTCCGTGTGAGCAAACGTTAAGACTTTTAGAATCCCTGTATATTAAAACTCTCTCCCCTTCGCTTAACTCTGATATTTCATCCGTTCCCCTCCGTCTAAACTGAACATCTTGAACAACCAACCTTTACTTGGTTTTAGATGCTTCTGTTTTTTTAGTTTTGCCTCGGAATCTGTGCTGCTTAGACTTAAGGTGTGTTCCTTTTAGTGTGGGTTTTTAATTTTGAGTGTTTTAAAAGATAGCCTGTGAATTTTTAGTTTTTTGAGTTTTACATTTTGTATTTTATAGTTGTTATTCATTGTTCGTTTTTAGTGTCACTTTCATTGTTTTAAAGCTTGTTAATTGTTCGCTTTTTTTTATAATAGTCATTATGGTTTTTAATTGTAACTTTCTAGAATTTTTAGTGACTTTGTTTTTAATACTTGTGGATTTTTCCCTATTTTATTTTGTTAATGTCATTAGGCTTTTAATATTATGTTTTTAACTTTTAGAATTTTTGCCTGAGGATGAGCATAGTTTGTGCTTGAAACGTTGCAATATACAAAATATAGTCCCTTTCCAACTTGATGGATGTTTCTTTCCTTCTTGTCTGTGGCTTTCTGCTTAAATTGAAATTGAAGCTTGCCAGAAGCGGCCTTCACCAATATATATATATATATATATATATATATATATATATATATATATATATATATATGGGATGAATTTCACAATTGGTGTGTGTAATATATAATATATATATGTGTATATATATATATATATATATATATATATATATATATATATATACACAAACTCAGAATGGTTCCCTGAGAACATTATATGTTAAACACAAACAGTGCATGGAACAAGGAACTCTTCTGGGAAAATTAAATCCACTATAGTCCGAATAAGTAATGGTAAATGACAAATACCATAGTTTTTTCTTTTTCATGATTTTAGCCCGACGTGGGCAACGGGTCTCTCGCAAAGAGATCCCATAAATATAGCTTCCCTCACCAGCTGGATCCTGTCTGCTTTGCAGATAGCTGGTGAGGGAAGCTATATTTATGGGATCTCTTTGCGAGAGACCCGTTGCCCACGTCGGGCTAAAATCATGAAAAAGAAAAAACTATGGTATTTGTCATTTACCATTACTTATTCGGACTATAGTGGATTTAATTTTCCCAGAAGAGTTCCTTGTTCCATGCACGGTTTGTGTTTAACATATATATATATATATATATATATATGGGATGAATTTCACAATTGGTGTGTGTATATATATTATATATATATATATATATATATATATATATATGGGATGAATTTCACAATTGGTGTGTGTATATATATATATATATAAATAGAAACGACATAATATTAAGGAACGTTTCTGCACACGCGGTTCGCCTCATTTTTCATTTATTCGTTATTTCTCTTCCGCGTGTGCAGAAACGTTCTTTAATATTATGTCGTTTCTATTCATTTATATACTGCGTGGTCATTGCAGTTATATATATATATATATATATATATATATATATATATATATATATATGAAGAAGGAAACCACTCTTCAGGAAGACGAAATTTTATTTCTTAACACCACTACAGTTTCGACTGCTCGCGAGCCCTTCTCAATTGGTAATGACCGTATAAACAGAGAACAGAGTTTATATACACCTGGAAGTTAATTATCAGGGATTAGCTGACTGAACCTTCCCATCCTCTTCATAGAGGATAGTTAAGTAACCCCTCCGACCCAGCTTTGACCTGATGGATGTAAATGCAAAAAAACTTATTTTTTCTACGTGAAAGTCAAAATATGAAAATAAAAACCCACTCTAATAGACAGAGTTTATTTTCACAACAGTTTCGACGCCCACTGGCATCCTCCTCGGGTGGATACAGAAAAACGAATATGGATGTACCTGTGTTGCTTGAAGATTTTTGGAGGGTGATGTTACAAAATTCATAATTTTATTACATATAATTTTGTTAAAGGAGAATTGAGCCTAATTACTGAACATAATTATTAGAGTTGAAAACAAAGTTGCAATTATTGAAATCTATTACGTGGTGATAGTCTCTAACATGACAGAATATTGCACTGTTTTCATTTTAATCTCGCCGATGGTCAATTCTCTCTTGACAAAATTATATGTTAAGAATTTTGTAACGTCACCCTCCAAAATTCTCCAGGCAACATAGGTACATCTATCAGGTCAAAGCTGGGTGGGAGGGGTCACTTAACTATCCTCTGAGAAGGGGATGGGAAGGTTCAGTCAGTTAATCCCTGATAATTAATTAACTTCCAGGTGTATATTACCAATTGACAAGGGCTCGCGAGGAGCCAAAACAAATTGTGTTGGTGTTAAGAAATAAAAATTTACGTCTTCCTGAAGAGTGGTTTCCTTCTTCATACTTCGTCACGACAGTGTGTTATTTTACATTATATATATATATATATATAATATATATATATATATATATATATATATATATACACTAGGGGCACTCAATATATTTGCCCAACCCTTTTTTCTTAGCTAAATAATAGGCCATGGGGCTGAAATGTCTTTTGGGCCGTAAGTTTGAACTTTCTGCGCTTCACATAACCGCATTTTTCCAGTTTGAACCTCTCCTCCTCGTATAAAACCGCTTTTAAACGCCTTGTATAAAACCGATGGTTAACGCAGTCTCGAAAATAGTGTCTGACAGTGATGTGCGTAGAACAGAGAGCTGTTATCGAGTTCTTAACCGCAGAGAAGGAAACAGTTGGAAATATTCACAAACGTTTACGGAGATGCTGTTGTTGATCGAAGCACAGTTGGACGCTGGTCTAAACGTGAGAGATCATCGGGGAGAGGGAGAGCCAGCCTCGATGATGAGCCACGCAGCGGTCGCCCGGGATCAGCTGTCACATCTCATACTGTGCAACGTGCTAACAGCATCATTCGATCAAATCGGCGTGTCACATACAAGGAGCTATCATTGGAGCTAGGAATTAGTGAAGGTAGTGTGAATACGATAATTCAGCAACTGGGATACTCAAAAGTGCGTTCACGGTTTGTTCTCGCGAATTGACTGAAGGTCACAACTTAGCTCAAAGAAAAGAAATTGCTTCCGAGTCATCACGCAGACTCCCTACGCAAGTAAAAGTTCAAACTGGCTCCCTCTGCAGGAAAGGTTATGGCCACCATCTTCTGGGACATGAAAGGGGTGATTCTGGTGGACATTATGAAGAAAGGACAAACAATCAACTGAGAGGCATGTATTGCTACCCTACAGAGACTCCAGAGACTTATAAAGCGAGTTCGACCGGAGAGAAAACTGGAAGACGTCCTTCTTTTGGACGATAACGCAAGACCACACAATAGTTTGCAAACAAGAGAGGCCATCACAAAAATGCGCTTGACTCTGTTACCCCACCCTCCATACAGCCCGGATCTGGCACCTTCAGACTTCCATTTGTTTGGGCCAATGAAGGATGCTATTCGTGGAAGAAAGTTTCAGAGTGACGATGAGGTTGTTGAGGAGGTTAAGAGGTGGCCCCAGCGGAACCCAGCGGACTTTTACCAGTAAGGAATAAAGGCCCTTGTTTCGAGGTGGAGGAAAGCCGTAGAAAATGATGGAGACTATGTGGAAAAATAAAAACTTGTAAGAAAGGTATGTAACTACTTGTGTACAAAATTTCTGGAACTTACAAGAAAACTTGGGAAAAAAAAAAAAAAAGTGGGGCAAAATATCATATATCGAGTGGCCTTCGTGTGTATATATATATATATATATATATATATATATATATATATATATATATATATATATATAACGAATGCAAATAGTTGAATTTTTTAAATAACGTCAATCTATTTTATTGTAGTCTTTATCTCGCATAAATTCATATTTGCTGTTAGTGAGAAACATATTCAAAGGAAATGTGAAACAAAGCTTGAATTCGAAAGTTACAACGTATAAGGTTTAATTACAAGGAACTCATGGAATGCAAAATGTATTTCTGCTTTCAATTTTGTTTGAAGTTTAATTTCTATTTATTTATTTATTTATTTAATTTTGTGGAAGCATAAATATTAAGTGTGTTGAAAAGGAATATGGGTAAAAGCAAGCTATTGATTGTGGAGAGTAAGAGAAATTCGGACTGTCATGTGATAGTGAATGATGAAGTACAATTGATGGTAGTCTTTTAAGTATTTGGGATGTTATGAACAAAAAAGGTACGAATGCAGATGAAGTTAATGGTAAAGTGAATCAAGGAAGAAAGGTGGCGAGTCCGCTGAAAGCGGTTATGAGGAAACAGACTGAATACAGATGCTGTGAGATGTTAATACCGACACTTTTGTAATGGTGTGAAACACTGACACGGGATAGTATCGACAGTTTGAGAGGGAGGCTTATATACTAAACCTATAATTAATTTCGGATCAAGTAAAGATAAGCACCCTCAGCCTTCTTTAATTAGCCTTATAAGGCTAACTAACAAAAATATCACGACCTAACCTAACCAGTCGTTAAGTCAACTGTACGCCCTTGACGATTGGTTAGGTTAGGTCGTGATATTTTCGTTAGTTAGCCTTATAAGGCTAATTAAAGAAGGCTGGGGTGCTTATCTTTACTTGATCCTTAATTTCTTTCGTGAGTTGTCTTTCTCAGCAAACGTCGCATTTATATTACCAATTTCTGCAAATTCTTTTAATTGTGAGTTTTAAGTGTGACTGAACGTATAGTACTGTACAACCACCCCTTCTTTCTATTCTATCATTGTTAAATATCTCAAAACCAGGAATATGGTATTCTCCGAGAAAATCTCTACTCTCTGTATTTAACCAGGATTCAGTAATTGCTACAACCTCAAATTTTTGGTGAAGGACAATACTCAATAGTTCATCAAATTTAAATCTTAAACTTCGACCGTTAATATACATTTAGAAACTTTGGAGTACCGCAGTAGAATCTCGAGGTTCTTCGTGGAGGCTGCCGCTCACTGTAAGGAAAATTTATGCTCTGCTGAAAAAGTCGTCGGATTCTGCTATTCTTGGAAAAATTCCTGAAAAAAAAATTTATTCGTCCTATCATTTAGAGTCCGCATCAGCCATTTGTATTTCTCATTACCTCCTCTGACCTGGAAATCTTAACATCGTTAGTCACCATAAAAATCATATTTTCATCGGCATCTTTACCAAACTGGTCTATTGGGGCCGTGATGTCAACATCACTATACTTCCAGAATAGCAGTACAGTACTTTCTTCTCCGAGTTGGGTTCTTGCCGCAGAACTCCTGTAATTGCCCTCGAATAATGGAATTGTCAACCTGCCTAATTTCCTGCGTGTCATTCTACTCTGGCATTAAGACGGAAAACCTATTAGCTGTAACTACTCTTAAGCAAGGTTTATGCTGTCTTGGCCGAGCCCAATTTCGAACTGACTCAAACGGTCGATTCCCCGAAGGTGAAAGGGGGAAAGTCTGGGTGACAATACAAGAGATCTTGGTCTGTATTGTCACCCATATCTTCAATTATCATTTTAAATCTAAATAAAAGATATTATTAACGCAAAATACATCATCGATGATATTATTATATACAGTATATATATATATATATATATATATATATATATATATATATATATATATATACACAGTATATATATATATATATATATGTGTGTGTGTGTGTGTAAAAAGATGTTACTCTTCATATTTCCACTTAAACTATGATTGCATCGATGATATTATTATATATATTAATTACTTTCCCAACAGCAAATAATTCTTCAAGGTTATGATACAAACTCGCCATAATTTTGGAATTTTTGTAGAAGTTCAACGAAAGATAAGATCTATTTCTTATTAATTCTTTACTTGAAAACATCCTTTACAGTCCGCATTTGCGTCGCCGCGAATTCCTTTCGACGGTTTTCGTGATGTTTTTTCATTTCAAGGAAAAACCTAAACCCAAAATCTTTAAAGTTATTAAATAAATAAATATTGTATTTTTCATTTGAAATTAATATGTACAGTATAACAAAGGTACTTTCCTGTTATCCCGGACCCCAGAAAAATTGACAATTGGTTGTTTAGTCGTGATGTTTTTGTTAAAACTAACGAAAATATTACAACTTAACCTAACCAATCATCTATATATATATATATATATATATATATATATATATATATATATATATATATATAATATAGGGTGAACCAAATGTAGGTGGACAGTAAATGATAACGTTTATTTTGAGAATACATATTTAATTTTTTTGTATACTATAATACAAAATAAAATTTAAATAAATTTAGTTATAATATTTAATATAATAAAACACAAACACCATAGTTATAATGAACACCATAGTTATAATATAAATAACACAAACCGTATTCAACCTACTGTCCACCTACTTTTGGTTCACCGTGTATATATATATATAATTTGGTTCTACATAATTTAGGACTGTCACATTATTAGTTAGAATTTAGGATCGTAAAAGTGAGGATATCCTGGGGTCAGGGATAACAGGAAAGTACCATAACAAATTACAGGATAAAGTCTCAAAGCGTTTATTTGAAATGGCACGTATTCAACCCATACGTCATTAGAGGGTTAATATTAGTCTAAAATACATGCCCTTTTGCTCTTTTCTCAAGATTCAGTTTAATTTATAATATCACATAAAAACCAATAAATTAATATATTATTTAATTAATTAATTAATAATAATAATAATATCACTAACCATAATGAACCATGCAGTCTTCCTTGATATCTTGGTTTTCTCTTTCAAGATGTCATAAATCTGAAAGATTCCTCTTTCATAACCTTCACAATGCTCACTCCCTCAAACATATACCAAACTGAATCCACCAATTATTACTCAACGTTCTTTCTTCTTTAAACACAAAGCTTCAAATACTAAGCTGGTGTCCACCGAAAGGATACGAGATACGGTAACTTTCTCACTATTTTTTGCCTTCCTCTATCTCTCACAGGAAATTAGCTTCAAAACAACATAACAAGTGCAATAAATTATAAATATAACAAATTTATTTTTAAACTCATTTTACACACACACACACACACACATACATACACACATATATACACACATATATACACAGTATATTATAAGATATTGTGTGACTACAGTAAGTGTATGTTGTTTATTGTGCTATGCTGATCTTCAAAGATCAAAGAGATAAACTTGTCACTTGTCAGTAAGACTTAGTGTTTGATAAACCGCAAGTAAACAAACATCTAAGAAAGGGGCACACATATATTTCGTTCTAGTTCATGCTCAACTGAATTTTAAGAGGATGTAAATTCAGGCCTTTGAAAATTAAATATCATGAGGTAGAAATATAACATATCGTATATAATGAAGTACATATACAATTATTTATATATATATATATATATATATATATATATATATATAAAGCTTCACAGCCAAGATCAATAGGTGCAAAGAACTAAATTACTGGGAAAGGCTACGCGAACGAGACCTATATTCACTGGAAAGGAGAAGAGAGAGATACACCATTATTTACACTTGGAAAATAATGGAGAAACTAGTCCCTAATCTTACTCTGAACCCTATAACTCCCCAAACAACGGTGGAAAGTAGAAACGGTAGACTGTGTCGTAACTGTCGTATTCCCAAATTGAAGGCGAGACAGGGAACATCCTTAACCCTGAAAGAAAGTAGTTTTGTAGTGAGAGGACCAAAACTGTTCAATCAGTTGCCCAAAGACCTAAGAAACATGAAGGGAGTTGCAGTGGACATCTTCAAAAGAAGACTAGACGTCTGGCTCAGAATAATTCCCGATGAGCCAGGTGGCTATGTGAGGTGGAGAGCACAAGAAACCAACTCACTACTTCACCAGGCCAACTCGAGAGGAGGGGCGACAAGCTTGACCTTTGCGAAATGAGGAATCATCGCGCGGAACCTTTGTAAGGTTGTAAGGTGAGGTGTGTGTGTATATATATATTATATAGAGAGAGAGAGAGAGAGAGAGAGAGAGAGAGGCAGGCTTATATATATTTGTTACATATATACACTCGTATTAGGGTAGTCCAAGATAGTATGGTAAAATTTCAAACTTTAAAATGTCAATCTCTTCAAGGCTGCTCTTGTTACAATTTTGAGCAAATTGGAAAAGATTTAGAAGGCCTTACAAATTGAACATTTTTTATCCTAGAATTATATTGGTTTGCGTAATTCCTTGTGTATGTGTGTATGTGCGCGTAATGTACACATACATACATACATATATACATACATACATATATTAATCTAGGTTACGAGAGAGAGCTGCAAAGGATACACAATATACAAAATTATACATGTACAAAACGCGCATATTAATTCGTCTTAGATTGAGTGACATTGAATCAAGCACTGACTTGATTCACCCTCAATTTATAGATTTTGACAAGCAAAGGTTGGAAATGTGGGGCCTCTTAATGCAGTGAGTAGTAGGCAGCTGTATGATGTGGGTGAAACATTAATTTTGTGATAAAGAAGAAATAAAATTCATATATTTTTGGTAGTAAAAACCTCATTAAATATATAATATGTATATATAAATGTTGACTATTCATATTATGGATTATTTTAGAATATTTAGGAGCTACAAAGCTCCTACATACATATAAACTGAAATGTATATAAACTATAAATTAGTGTATATATTAAATATTCTTTGCATATAATTACATATGTATAAAATATATGTAGCATATCCATATACAAGGTGAGTCAAAAGTCTCCATACATAGGCGAAATGGTCACTTTATTATGCAATCACTTGTAAGTCACAAAATATGCTCTATGTGGGCACCATTACACTGAATGCACATACGGATGGCACATACAAAGGCATCTCAGTACATCACCTGCAAATAAATAAAAAATAAATAATTTATTTATCATGACCATTTTGCCTATGTATGGAGACTTTTGACTCACCCTGTATAATATAGTATTATGTACATTATAATTACAATAAATATACATATGAATGGACTATAAATTAGTGCATACATTAAATATTCTTTGCATATAATTGCATATGTATAAAATATATGTAGCATATCCATATATAATAGTCTTATTATGTACATTATACAATAAATATACATATGAATGGACAGAGCCGCGTTTAAAATATGCGATTTTAGGTGAGGTTCTTTTCTTTTCATTTACATACCTCATTATAGGAAAGAGACTGATAAATTATAAGTTATTGATTATATAGTTACAAATGTAAGTTATTAAAATATTGATTTGTTTTCCGTTTGTTACAGTCACTCATCACCATGGTGGACGCCAAACGGCCGACCCGAAGTTCTACCAGTACCTGGCTCATTGGAAAACTTACAAAAGATCTTCTAACCTCGCGATTACCTTCAAAGCGTGAAGTGTTAAGCAAGTTCTTATTTCATCACATCGAGGAAAAACGAACAGTCACTGCAAGTTTGAAAGAGACTGTCTCTGTTCTTCTTTATATCTGGGATAAAGCAAGGATTCCAACTCAAAGATCGAACAATGCTGAGAGGAAACTGAGAAAACTATTCGAACAATATTGCGCTCTAAAGAAAAAGAGGAAGTCATCCTCAGAAAGCATACAAATGAATGTGGCAGTGTTCAGTGCTGATCTTGAAGACATTTTCGATGTCGCCAGAGCAGATGCCTTAAAGATAATGACTAACGAAGAGGACAAAGAATTCCTTATCAAGCAGAGAGAAGATCGTTCCTGCGCCAGTTTTGGAGGCATTGATGGAGCCTTGGCTAAAAAGGAGGATCGGAAGAGGCAACGAGAAGAATCTGAATATAATAGAAAAAGCGAAGCGACGATGAAAAACAAAAGAAAAATCAACTTAAGGCATCTGACAAAATGATAACTAATGTGGATTCTTCCTCCTCGTCCACGGATTCTGATGCATCGTGTCGTCCATCTACATTATCATCGAATCCTCCTTCCAAATGCAAGAAAACAGTTATCTCAGATGAGGTAGCCCAGGCACTCGACCGTGTTAATCTAAGCGATCGTAATGCAGCCTTTGTTATTACTGCATCAGCTAAGTCTCTTGGCCATGCTCTGGGCTCAATGTCATTTTGTTATAATGTTATAATGTTTCAGACCAACAAAGACCCTACGATCCACTCATGGCTGGTCTACCTAACTATGGTTGTAGTTGTGTATTACGCATGTCTTCCGTGGTGGCGGAGGGGACCTACAATTTTACGTGTGTTCCGAACCACAAAAACCTTAATTTCACTACCTTAAACTATACCCAACCTATCAACATATGCGTCTAATCGATTTTTAAACATGTTTATAGACGTGCTACTAATTACTTCTACCGGCAAACTATTCCAGCTATTTATTATTCTATGCATAAAAAAGTTTTTGGCAACTGCTGTCTCGAACCTTCTACTTGTCAACTTACACCCGTTATTTCTAGTTCTATTATATTGTGATATTTCGAAAAAGCTATCTCTATTTACGTTATCGAACCCATCCATAATTTTAAAAACCTGGATTAGATCACTCCTTTGCCTCCTAGTCTCGAGTGCAGTCAATTTTAACTCCTTAAGCCTATCCTCATACGACTTCGACCTAAGCGACGGAATCATCTTAGTTGCTCGTTTGAACTCTTTCGATTTTGTCTATATCTTTGCACATATGCGGATTCCAAAATTGGATCGCTTACTCCAAATGGGGTCTAGCTAATGATTT
Organism: Bathynomus jamesi; assembly: GCA_023014485.1. NCBI lineage: Eukaryota > Metazoa > Arthropoda > Malacostraca > Isopoda > Cirolanidae > Bathynomus > Bathynomus jamesi. The sequence goes on along the minus strand of JAJOZX010005693.1, from coordinate 193,157 downwards.
ATAAAAACAACAATAATATCGCGCAATTTTTACTTAAAATTCGGAGCTATAAAACTTAGCACTTTGTTCGCCTTATTGACCGCTGCTGTACTTTGTTTCGCCTCTTTTAAATCACCAGTGACGATAACTCCTAAATCTTTTTCCCGTTCTACGCTTGCCAACTCCTTCCCTGACATACTATACTCAAAATTGCCGTTACGCGAACCTATATGTAAAATTTTGCACTTATCGACGTTAAATCTCATTTGCCATGTGACTGACCAATCAACGATTTTGTTCAGATCTTCCTGGATTTTACCTCTATCTTCATCATTAATTGCCCTACCACCTAACTACCCAACTTCGTGTTATCCGCAAACTTTGAAACTGTACTGACTAGGCCGACATGTTAATCGTTAATATACCGGGTGTCCGAGAATTATCTGTACAAGTTTTGGCTGTTATTAAAAGTCAACCATGAAGTGTAGAAATTCCAGTGTTGTCCCATTTTACAGAGAAACTCATTAAGTTTTTTCTGATAACAAGTTTTGACAGCTTTTTCTTTTTTGTACGCGGGTGAACAGACATTGATGATTTAAAAGCAAGAATCACAGCTGCTATTGAGCGAATTGGATGTGTGATATGCTGCAGCGTACATGGCAAACCATTCGATTATCGATTGATGTTTTGCGAATCACTGATGGTGCCACATATCGAATGTTTGTAACAACGTTACTTTAATGTAAAAGAAACTTTTGAAAATACAGATTCTAAAATAATTTTTTGTAAGAATTTTACGTGTTGTTATCAAGAATTTTATTAAAAGATGAAATTGTACAGATAATTTTCGGAGACACTGGAATTTCTAAAAAACTTGTCAAACTTGGTATCAGAAAAAAACTTAATGAGATTCTCTGTAAAATGGGGACAACACTGGAGTTTCTACACTTCATGGTTGACTTTTAATAACAGCCAAAACTTGTACAGATAATTCTCGGACACCCTGTGTATATAACAAAAAGCAAGGTGCTCAACACAGAACCCTGAGGAACGCCGCTCGGTACATTAGCCCAAGAAGACTCCGCTCCATCAACGACCACCCTCTGTTTCCTACCTCGCAACTACTCTTCTATCCAATTTATTACTATACCCCTGATTCCATGAGCCTTAGTTTTTTTCAATGAGTCTTTTATGCGGTACGGTGTCAAACGCTTTTTGAAAATCTAAATACACTACATCTACCGCCCGATGACTATCGTAAACTTCAATCACGATTTGAAAAAAATTCTAAAAGATTAGTTAAGCAAGATTTGTTTCACCTAAAACCGTGCTGAGTATTTCTAATCAAGTTATGCAATTCCAAGTGTTCGACTATACGATCGCTAATTATTGATTCCAGTAGCTTACCTACAACAGACGTTAAAATGATTGGCCTATAATTTCCCGCAGTAGCGTACTAACGGGGGTGCGAGGGGGGCGGTCCGCCCCGGGTGACAGCCAGGAGGGGGGTGCCATCGGGAGAGATTGAAATACCAGTACAAGTTTCAAACCAAATGAAAAATCGCCAAGAAATTTTTTTTTTTTTAAATGTTCACACTATTAAAACAACAGCTTAATGTTTTAATTTCCACTATAAAATAATTTTTATTTGCAATACAAAATTTAAAAACGACAAATTAAATATTTAATAAAAATTACATCGAAAGGCGAACGTTTGTTGACGTTTTAGTCATCAGTTTGTTGAGCATAGCCAGCTGGCTGCAAACGACCATTCCAAGTCTTGTTCACTTGCATTGGCATTGATAATTAATTGTCTCCTGCTTGTCTGGGTTAATAATCTGATAACTCAATGGTATCTGGTTGGGAAAAGTTTGAGAACCGCTTGTTTGAAGCTTTTCTGTTGTCATAAATTTTGATTACTTCTTTATTTACTGGATATACTGTTAATTTTCATTTTGTCAGTGGTCTAGTTATTGTGAGTAATGCTTCATAGTTTTCTGCTTTTTTAGGAGTCGGTGTTGCACTTAACCCCCCACCCCCACCCCAAAAAAAAAAATTATTAATAACCCAGACAATTTGTTCAGTTAATGTATTTCAAGTCATAATAGTTCATGCTTGTTATGCATGTTCATGCCTTTATACCTTTTGATTTTAAAATTTTGCAGAAAACATCCACTATGAAGTGAAATCGACCCAATGGAGTCCAACAAAGAAAAATGAAGAAGGCAAGAGGTGGCTCAGGCAATGTCCGGATCAATTTTGAAGTATGTGACGCCTTCAACATCAAATGCAATAGGAGAAAGTCCTGAAGATATTCAGCCTGGTGAATCTGAAGGGCAAATCCGAGAAGCACCTTCACAAGAGGATTCAAATGAGAGAGAGCAAGGATTGGAGGATGGCAATTCATCTTCTAAAAGCAGTGAAGCTGATGAAGAGGAAGGAGACGCCAGCAGAAGTCCACACCAACAGGAGGAAGACTCTGATGAAGAAGAGGAGACGGATAGATTTTCAATTTATTCTAATGTCGCTGCTTGGCCAATCCCGGTTCCAAATGACTTGAGAGTTGATCTTATTAAGAGGGGAAGTGAACCCTTCCAAAATAGGGATGGACCTTTCAGTGCAGTTCAAAGACAAGGAGAGAAATCCAAAGGGAAGAGTCGACAGCTGACCAATGCATGGTTCGAAAGGCTCTGCCAAATGGCGAGAAAGTTTTGAGAAAATGGATGGTTTGCTTTCCATCAAAAGAAAGTTTGTTTTGTTTTTGCTGCAGACTGTTTGCTCTTGATGACAAAGGAATTGGAACATCCAGCTTTGTCACTGGGTTTCAAGCATGGTGGAAGCTAAACCCAAAGGTGTCTGACCATGAGGCTTCTGAGCAGCATATCTCATGCCTGGAGAAATGGAAGACCTTGGGAGCAGGGTTGGAAGCGTTTCTTCATGTGTGACTTTTTTTGGAACCTTGGAGAGAGTCTATTCCTTCTTTTCAGTCTCAACTCATCGATGGGAAGTGCTGATGGAGAATGCAGGCATGACAGTCAAAAGACTTTCCCAGACAAGATGGAGTGTTCATTATGACGCTGTGAAACCAGTGAAGGCAAATTTTGAAAAGCTGACCTCAACCCTTGAAGTATTGTGCGATCCCAAAGAAAATGTGGACACAAGAGGATCAGCTCAGATTTTGCTGTCTGCTGTATGTGATTTCTCTTTCTTGAGTTACCTTTCTTTCTGGTGTGAAGTCCTGGAAGAAATTAATCACACACAAAAGTATTTGCAAACAGTTGGAATCAGCCTTGAAAAGTGCATTGTGAAGCTCCAAGCTCTAAAACTTTTTCTTGAAGATCAGCGCAATGAAATTGTGGAGAGGGCCATTCATTATGCAACTACAAAGTATGAGGAAATGGACATTTCTATGGAGAGAAGAGGGAGAGTAAAGCTCCGAAAATGGATGCCAGAAGAGATGGCAAAGGATGCTGGTCTCACATTGCCAGAGGAAGTAAAAAGGGCTATGTTTGAATGTCTTGATCGCTTTCATCAAGAATTGGAGATTCGTTCTAAGGCAATGGATCAAATTCTGTCAATCTTCGCTGTTATTCAGCCAAACACTGGTTATTGCAACAGAAGAAGAACTTCGGAAGTATATTCCAAATTTGACTCAGATTTTCGATGAATTCTCTGATGAAGATATCAATGTGAAAATTGGACGACTTCGGAGGCATTTGGAAGCTGCCAAAACCAGCGTTGAAGAGGCATTGCAGTTTCTGGAGTTTATTGTGAAATGAGATTTTTGTGAATCTTTGCCAAGCTTGTCACTGTGTTTGAGATTCTTTTTGACTGTCTGTGTGTCTATTGCTTTATGTGAAAGTTTTTCCAAATTGAAATTTATAAAAAATTTCTTTCGCTCGACCATGAGTCAGATAAGATTGACAAATCTGGCTTTACTTTCAATTGAACATGAATATGCAAAGAAGGTGAATTTTGAAGAGGTCATTGATCAATTTGCAGAAATTAAGGCTCGAAAGCAGAGACTGTGAATCCTCTCTATTTACCTGCGTTTTTTGTATAAAATAAAATGCAGTATTACCTGTTCACTGAATTTTTAATGTCCTGCATTTTTCTTATTTCCAATTTGCTTATGACAGTACTGTACTGTTTAAAAATCTACTTTCAAACATAATATATTTTTCTGTGTTTAAGTTTTAAAATTATTTACGGGGGGGAGGTGCCAAAGGAAGGATCCGCCCCGGGTGCCAAATACTTTAGGTACGCCCCTGATTTCCCGCTGCACCTTTATCGCGTTTCTTAAAAATAGGTGTTCATTTGCTAACTTGAAATTATCTGGTACGCACCCCTCAGAAAAAGACTCATTAAAAATCTTTGTTAGTGGTACAACAATGCTTTCCTTTAATTCTTTTAGTTGTATGGATATATGGAATCCGGCCCCGGTGATTTACGCATTTTCATTTTATCAATATAGCGCACTACCTCCCTTTCACGAACCACATTATTATCTAAAGTATTACCATTGTCAAAAGGTATTATGTCTATGACCGTAGGGATATTCGTTATATCTTCTATTGTAAAAACTGACGTAAAAAATTCGTTTAGCAAGGTAGCCATTTGCTTGTTTTCAGAAACTAGCTCTCCGTCAGAATTTTTCAACGGCCCCAAGACACTCTTTACTGGATTCCTATTATTGTCGTATTGAAAGAATCGCTTGGGGTTTTCTTTGCCGTCACGAGCTATGGAAATTTCAAAATTACTCTTGGACTTTTTTATTACGCTTTTCGCTTCACGCCTTAGAGATATGTAGTTGTTTCGTAACCGCAAATTGTCTTTATCGCACTTTTGTAGCCTATAAGCCCTATCTCTACTCTTTATAATATCCCCTGCTTGGAAGTAAACCACAAGGGCTTGTTATTTACTTTCGCACGCTTAATCTTGTACGATGCACATTCCTCATTTATAGTCCTAAATACTGTTTCAAACGATTCCCACATTATTTTTGCGTTGGAAATCTTCATTACGTTTTCCCAAATGACGTGTGACAATTCATTTCTAAATTTACAAAAGTCTGCGTGCTGGAAGTTAAGAATTTTAGTCGAGTTAGCTGGTTTCGAGTGACTTACTGAGAGGACAAACTCTACCATATTGTGATCGCTATTGCTTAACGGTTCTATTACTTGAAGATCAGTGATTAGCCTATCGTCCTTAGTTATTACTAAATCTAAAATACTGTCCAACCTCGTAGGTTCCCCACCCTTTTGAATACGAAAGCTATCCTCGAGAAAATTAACTAAACGATTGCCTTCCGCGTCTCCCTGCATTGTGTCGTAATCCACGTTGGCGCAATTAAATTCACCCATAACTAAGGCCTGCTCACTACCTATTATTCTTTTAAGTTCACGATATAACGCTTCGTCCGTATCAGCTGTTTGAGTAGGGGGCCTATATATAACCGCAACAAGAAGTTTCAAATCATTCAATTTAAGTTCTGGAATTGTGTGCTTTACTTCTATAACGTTCGCAATATTATCTTTGATGTACAACATAACACCGCCTCCTCGCCTACCTATTCTGTTTTTAACAAAAAGTCTATAACCTCTAATTTGATACCCCTACAAAGTCATGTGTTTCTCGAAGTACAATTCGTTGATCTCGAATTAAAGCTCGTGAAACTATCGCAACTGCTGAAAAAGTAAGCTTTTCTCTTGATACTCCGCTTCTGCTTCACTGAGATGGGAAAATGCTTCCTGCTATAACAGGGAGACATGAAAATGTGGACCGCATCGCAATCGTTGTTTCAGAAGAAGATAAACTACTTGGTGTTCCACTCAATTCTCACGGAACGGGACAAGCACAAGCTGATGTCTGCCTCAGGATGTTGGATGAGTGGGGCTTGTATTTGATACAACAGCATCAAATACTGGGCTGATGTCTGGAGCTTGTATCCTGATAGAGAGAGCTGTAGGTCGCTCTCTGACGTAGATAGCATGTCATCCAGTGGCGGATTATCACTGAGACTATTGAGGCTGAAGCCTCAGGTTCCCATGCTTGAGGGGCCCCCCAATCAACTGAGTTTCGATGATATAATTCGAGATTTCGCAAACTTCTTTGATTAATATGACAGAATACACAAACTGGCAAATTCCCTGTTTTATTTTAGGTTTTGTAGGCCCTAAAGTAAAATTTGTTTAATACTGTTTGGTTTTGACAACTGGTAAAATACTTTGCGTTAAGGTTCTTTTAAGTTTGTTTCTCAGTTAGCCTGAGCACCGTACATATAATTCGTGTAAATGTACTATGTACTGTACATGTATTGTTACTAAAAAGCTATAGAAAAGGGCCCCCATATTCTTCATTGCCCCGGGGCCCCGAGGTTTGATGTCATCATGTGTATGAAGTACCTTTGGCTAACGTATTTCTAGTATTCTTGAACCTTCGAAAGGACCACAAGTCTCATTGTTTAAGCGATTCATGGCACAATGGCCAGTTATCAATAAAGAAAACTTTATATCAGCAGGAATGGAACTTTTTTAAGGAAACTTGTGGGAACTTTATCAAGAGATGATACAGTACCTCTCCGACGTTCTTCAGAACAGCAGCTTCTCAAGAGATGACTATAGTGAATTCCTCCATCTTTCTCTAATTTTCCTGGGAGGAAGTTTGCCTAAGAAGTACATCAGAGCTCCAGGAGCTCTTCATCAGGCTCGCTGGATGGCAAAAGCTACCTATGTTTTGAAGATATTTAGGAGCAAATGAAACTTACTGCTCATGAAAAAAAGGGTCTGAAAGATTTTTGTCTCTTTGTGGCACTTGTTTATAGTAAATATTGTCATGAAGCATCCTTGGTAGTGAGGGCCCCTAGAAACGACGTAGCTTTTCTAACAGTTATGGAGACTTGTCCAAACAAGGTTTTGGCTGAAATTGCATTCAAGGCATTTAAGAGACATCTCTGGTACTTCTCGAAAGAGCTGATTAGCCTGTCACCTTTTGATGATGGGTTGGCTCGCAAAGTAAAAGAAAATATGATTAAAATTATCTCATCCTGCAAAAGCTAAAGGTCTGAATTCAAAGCCTCGATTCAAAGCTGTTCAAAACAGCAAACCCATTGGAAACTTACGTCAGCGAGAAGACGGCTCAACGCTTCGATGTACTGGATAAAAACGGAAAGAAGATTGCTCAAGAGTTTCTTTCGAAACCACGAAGTGATTGGCCAAGTAACGACAACGACGAGTTGTTGAAAGAAAGAGCATTGAAGATGAAGGTTGTCAATGACTGCAGAGAGAGCGATTGCTCTTATTCAACGGTACAATACAACGCTACCAAAGATGAGCAGCAAAAACAATTCCTTCTCAGCATTGTTGAGACCCATCGACGAACGTTTCCTACCCCCTCTAAAGAGTCTTTACAAATTAAAAGCATATTCTTTTGTCAAATTTCGTTATTTTTTTCATTTAAGAGAAAATTATTCATTTTGTAGCGACCTCGAAATATAGACGGAATGAGCTAATTTTTTGAAGCAATTATCCTTTTATGATTTCAAACAAGGGTAACCTTGAGGAGGTACAAAAATAAAAGTTTTATTTCTTGGACCACCCTAACTCGTATATTACACTGCATATTTCTTAATCTGAAATGTATGCTGAAGGAGAAAGGATTTACAGATATAACTTGATGATCAAGTGAAAAGCGACGACTGTGAGGATCTCTATCCCTAGAAAAGACATTGAAAAGGCCTCCTGCAAGAGTTGAAGAAACGGTGGAAGACCATTACACGAGTGGAAACATAATCCAAAGGAACTACTTCAAAAGGGAATGCGAGAGTCAAGTTACGTTGACTGTTCTTCTAACTTATAGAGAGAAATGTCTGATGTTCGTTTCATTTTTTTTTTTTTTGACCTTGGATCTTTTGCATTAAGGAAATTAAGAATAATAGAGAGAGCCTCTCTCTCTCTCTCTCTCTCTATATATATATTATATATAGAGAGAGAGAGAGAGAGGGAGGGGGGTGGGGGCGTAGCCAGAATTTATTTTCGCGAGAGGCTGGCTAATAAATATATGATACAAACCCACAAAGAAAAAGAAAAATGATTCCAAATCTTTTCGTGTATTCAGAAGTACACCTTGTCAGGGAATATACTTCTGAATACACGAAAGGCCTTGGAATAATTTTTCTTTTTCCTTGTGGGTTTGTATCATTTACTCATTTCACGTGTTTAATTGTGAAATTCATCCTATATATATATATATATATATATATATATATATATATATATATTAGTGATGTAGGTCACATCCGCATCCGTATCCGCGGAACATCCGCACATTTTCTCGCATCCGCGTCCGCATCCGCACTTTGGGCTGCGGATGTCGTGCGGATGTGGACCGTTGAGATAAAACGTCATTAATAAGCGGAAATTATCAAATTCTACTATATTAATAGAACTAGTTCATTGTGCGCAAAAGTGATGCAAGCGACAAGATGAGAGGCTGTTCTTGTATGAAGTTACTCTCTTGCAACCTACTTAGATCCACGTTACAAAGCTAAGTTATTTTCACCTAGTACATTAGAACGAGTTAAATCATCACTTGGCAAAGCAGTTGAAGAGCTTCAATCTCTTGAATCTGTCGCTTCGCCACCCACCAAAAGAATAAAAGTTTCAGTGACAGAACCAACACCTTCAACAAGCAAATCTATCACAGAATCTGTCTCTCAGTTTCTTGAGTCAAGCAGCAATGACGAGACCTACGCGATGTCAAAAGATGTAGTAAAAATGATCGAGAGCTATCACCAAGAAAAACGCCTGGCTGCATGTGACAATCCTATTAGTTGGTGGAAAAATACGCAGAATATCTATCCATACTTGAGTAAACTTGCAAGGAAACATTTAGCCTGTCCTCCAACAAACGTACCAAGCGAGAGATTATTTAGCAGTGCTGGATTAATATATGATGAAAAGAGAAACAGACTGGCAGCAGAAAAGGCAGAAAAATTAATGTTCCTTAAGCATAACCTTCCTATAATTAAGTTTGAACATTAAACGATGAACATCTTAGTTTACTTTATTTTAATTACTCATTTATAAATATGCTTAATAAAACTTTAAACTTAATATAAATAGTTATCAAGCTAATTAAAGATCTCTTTCTATAAGGGTGGAGGTTGGGGAAAGAGGTCGGTGGGGTGCATTTGAGTTGGGTTCACGTCCCGCATCCTGGTAACACAATTATGGTTTCTAATTGTGGCTGAAACTCAACAAAATATAACGAATTTATTTGCAGACGAATTCAGATTAATTTTATTGAAAATGGAAACACTAAATAGAGAATTATATATATTATATATATAAGTGGGTGGACATTGAAGTACTGATAAAGATATTAAAGTAGAACTTAAAGAGGAAATAAAAGGTATGTTATAATTTCATTATAAATTTTTAAAATTATCACAGAATTCATTATACCGGTATATTTTTTATCGTTAAAATTCATTATAGATCTCTTTGGGCTGAGTGAATGTTGAATTAATGTCATATATATATATATATATATATATATATATATATATATATATATATATATATATATTATATATTAGACCTTATGCTAATTGCCATGCCTCTGTTTATAGTACCGATATGTCAATTTATTTTTCATAGAAATGGTGTTGGAAAATGCTATACAGAAAACTCAAGCACGGAGAATGAGCAGATACAGAGAGACAGCGCTCATTCTCACAGCAGCGATGACGAAATAAAACAGAGTCAAACCAAAGTTCGAGACTAATGGCAAAATATCAAAGCTATCGGTCCAAGCAGAAGAACGTTGAAACTGGGAAGATTTTGAACCGCAGGGAACAGTTGCGGCGGTACCTCTTAGAGATCGATGAATCTCATATTTTAGACAACTGCTCTCCAATAAAGTTTTGGCACCAGAAAAGGGATAAATTCCCATCACTGGCCAATATTGCCATGACTGTTTTAACAGTGCCTGCCTCTTGTGCTCCAATTGAGCGTGTCTTTAGCCATGGAGGCATAATAATGAGGCCCCACAGAAGAACTTCAGCAGATCTTCTGAGCATGCTGATGTTCCTTAAGTGTAATGAGCACCTATCATGCTTTAAATAAATGCACAAGTCAAACTGGGTAGTGGGTACGGTCATTAAACCTTCTGTAACAGATACAAAAGACGTAAATAAATAAAAAGTACGTGTATATATATATATATTCATTTGTTAATTTATAGGCTACACTTTTTGCATTCAACACACTACATCTGAGAAAGTACTTATTAGTTTATTAATATACTTAACATAGTCTAATTTCCATAGTAGTGTAAAACAAATTGAAAGGGCATGATCTTGGTCTCGATCTCGGTCTCGAATTTTAAGGGTCTCGATCTCGGAAGGTAGATCTCGATCTCGAACCTTTGATCTCGGTCTCGATCTTGGTCTCACAGGATCAGGTCTCGGTCTCGGTCTCAGTCTCGGACTTGGTGGTCTCGACTACATCACTGGTCTGAAATAAATCAAAATGTTTGCAACTGCGCTGGTAATTTTCTTATCACAAAACAGAAACTCTTTACTGTAAAGTTCTGTTGATTTATAATTGATGTTTAAAGGTTACCAATATTCAAGATTTAATTGGTCCTTACTGAGCCATTTTTCAGGTCAACGGTAATTTTAAAATATTTCATCTCTGGTAACAACATTTCCTTTAAGGTGTCCGAAGTCAGCTCATAGTACATACCATCAAGACAATTATTTGGCTTTAGTCAGTAGAATATAATTGGTTCGTTTAGTGGGTACATCGTATAAAAGACACTGTATTAATGATAATATTAAGGTTTCTTGAATGAATATTGTAAAAATTATTTCACACAATAAATTAGACCACTTAATAGTGAACTGTCGCGCTCATACGTTCCATTGCTCAAAATTTGGAACACTGTGGAACGTTTTTTTCCGAAACATAGTGCAGTTGATTCAGAAGTGATGCGCAGTTCCTCCACACTCGAACCATTTTTATAAAGAGGCAATTGCAATTACCCGTGACGATTGTTGATCCGTTGATGATCCGCAAATGTTCGACATTTTCAGACGTGATTGTTTGCTATAACACGCGTTAATAATCATCCAGGAAGGCCAGAAACGGGTACATTATTCATTTTTCGCTTTGTTTTACTCTATTACTTTCTTGCCGTGAAAGAAAAAACAAAGTTTCTTGAAATCATCTCCGTGTGTGAGGCGCATCCGCAATTTACACTATATGGAAAGATGAGGGAGAACAGGAAGTTTATTACGGCCAGTATCGTAACTAATTGTCTGGAATTAGGAAGTACTAATTATTTTTTCCGTAAACGAATAATCTGTATCGCTCTCTGCTGTGAATGAAAACTTCTGAGGAAGTGTTTTGGATTCTGGTGTCTGCGCATGCTGGCTGGTCTTGTTTACTGTACGACAGTTCAAACTTACGAGTTTACTTCGAGAAGTGGGCAGATCTTTAAAAATGACGGCCTACATTATAATTATTTATCTAATTTTGTAAAGTACTGAATTTTTTATCTTGGTTACTTATGAACAGATTAACATTAATACACCTCAGCATGTTAGAAGTTCCCAAAACCTATGTTTGGAATTTGCTGAAAGGCTAATGTTAAAAATTCGGATCACCTGAAGATGAAGGCCCCCCAGCCTTTTTAGTTAGCCTTATAAGGCTAACTAACGAAAATATCACGACTTAACCTAACCAATCGTCAAGGGCTTACAGTTGACCTAACGATTGGTTAGGTTAAGTCGTGATATTTTCGTTAGTTAGCCTTTTAAGGCTAACTAACGAAGGCTGGGGCCCTGATTCAGGTGATCCAAAAATTCAATATAGTAAGTTTTCGTTTTGTAATATTTTGAGTTTTCTTCAGGAAAAATAATTTCTTGCTATTCTTTTTTATACTCGTATACACTCCATTTAATAAAAGTTCAATAATTTTCATCTTAATGTTATGCCGCAGCGTTCCTCAACCTTTTTTGTACTGCGGACCCCTTATCAAAATCTTGATATTTTTTGGGATCCCCTCCCCCAAAAATTATGGTGCTGGTTAAGTGTGCGGTCTACCTAGCTTTTAGTTAGCCTTATAAGGCTAACTAATGAAACTATCACGACTTAACCTAACCAATCGTCAAGGCGTACAGTTGACCTAACGATTGGTTAGGTTAAGTCGTGATATTTTCGTTAGTTAGCCTTATAAGGCTAACTAAAAGCTAGGTAGACCGCACACTTAACCAGCACCAAAATTATCTTTTGCATTATGATTGAGTAGCATATAGACAAATTGAGGTATTCACATTAGTATAAATTTTTAGTCTTGATTTATACTTCAAAGTCGGAGTAAAAATGTAATAAAAATGCGTAAAACTTTCCGCTGTTCTGTTTACATAAAATAAAACAGCATAAAAACAGGAAAGGGGCTCATTTGTGCCAAAAACTCGTAGTTCATGAACTGGAAACATAAGATGGTCGTAATAAAACAACATTTATAGAAACTTCACTTTATAAAAAACACTAATGCGATTTTTGTTCTTGAACTTTTTTGTTAATAAATCCAGCCTGGGTTCAATGGCGTTTAAAAGTGCAAGTCGCTTCAAACAAAACAAACAAAACCATTAAGCAACCTAAATTCTAAAACATATCTCACGAACCTATTTAATAATTTCAATCGAACGACGGAGAAACACGCGCAAAAGGCGATAAAAGACTCACGAAACCACGAAAAAAATCGTTACAAAACGTTTGATTTTTAGTTTCAAAAGTAATCGAAAATGTTATCGGTTTTAGAGGTCAAAATCAGTCACCACAAAAAAAAGGGGAAAACAATTGTTTTATTGAATATAATCTAGTCAACTCGCGGACCCCTTAAACGCAACTCACGGACCCCTCTCCCTGTTGAGAACCGCTGTGCTTTGAGCCAACGCCCGTAGCTTAGTGGGTGACACCTTTTCTTCGTAAGTGAAGGCAGTGAGGTTGGTGGGTTCGAATCCCGATGGTATTGGTAATAATAATATAGGAGTTAACGCAATGAGCCGCATTAATTTAGCGTGAGCACTGTGCCAGTTTCTTTCCTCTTTATTGATTAATAAAACAATGGTAAAATTCCGATCAGTACATAATAATTGCATTTTAATTGTTTATACAATACATTGTTCATTGGATTAAAGTTAACTTTAATATAGATGGCGATCAACTGTAACACCATTTCACCATAAGCGACGTGAAGACACTGAGGTCGGGGGTTTGAATCCCGATGGTGCTGGTAATAATGATCCGTGAGTTAGATCAATGTGCCGCATTCGTTAAAATATTAAGAACTACCGGAAAAATTATTACAATAATCCAACATTATTATTAGTATTATTTAATTCAAAGAAAATAGGTACATTTTGCTTTACTTTTATCTATAAAGATATATTGTCCATATACTAACCCAAACCTTAATATTGACGTTACAAACGTTTTGGCAGAATATATATATATATATATTATATATATATATATATATATAGATATATACAGACCCTGACGAGGTGTACCTCTGAATACACGAAAGGCCTTGGAATAATTTTTCTTTTTGCTTGTGGGTTTACATGATATATATATATATATAAAATAATAATTAAGAATACTGAAGAAGGAACGGCGTTCTTGTAAAATGAGCAAAATACTAAAACCATTAAAAAGTTAAAAAACAAAAACCGTACGTTTCGCGTAAAAAATCCTCGACGCCTTATCAAGTCAGGATTTTAAAAGGAAATTAAAAAATAAGAGTTACGTTCCAGTTACCTTTCTATAGAGATAAAAGGAAACGAATATGACAAGTCATTTTCCCAACAAACAAACTGAAGGATAACGATAATAAAGATAATAAATTTAAATTAGAATTTTCGACGTAGTTAAATGATAGCATAATAAAACAAATGAGCATCGCGTAATTAAAACACAAGGATGTGTAGAAATCGAAGCTATGAGAGCTACTGGTGTAGAAGCCGAAGCTATGAGAAAATCAGCATGGTTAGCTTCGCTCTGCGACTCCTCTGAAATAACTAGCGAACGGCATAAAGCATTGTGGAAATGATACTGATATCTATAACGCGTTTATTAACAGCACACATGTTTCACAGGACGAACCCCCGCTAGTTCCGTGCATGATAATGTTTATCAGGATAATCAAACGTATTCTTTTCATTTAACTGACAAATATCCCTGTCCTTGTCCATATATATATATATATATATATATATATATATATATATATATATATATATATATGGACAATTCCTAACAATTGCCTCAAAAATTTCAATAAATTTTGAACGTGACATAACATTACGTCCTACTAATTTTATGTTGACAATTTTTCATTTTCTTCATTTTTTGCTGTGATAGATATATATCGACAAATATTTGAGATACAGTATTTCCCAATTTTTCCTGATGTAGCGAAAGCGCAATGAATGCACGCGCGTAACAACAAATAGCAAAGGTGATCAATGGAATGCCAAAACGTGTGTCAGCTTTACATAACGCAAAAGGGGAAAACAGCACAATTCTAAATATATTGCTTCAATAAACTTGCTATTATTTATTATTGATTTATATTATTTATTCAAAAACCTTTGGAAAAATCAACGAGTTTATTTACTTTTGTCAGTCCTTTGTGTAGGCAATAATATTATAGTGTACAGTCATGTAAGAAGTAAATAGACAGCCCAGATTTTGCTGTAACAATTTTATTTGAAAATTAGAGTACCGATAAATTTTAATTTTTGAACAATTAAGGTTTAGCTATTAATACTTTGTTGACATTCCTTTAGCTGCTTTAAGAGCAGCAACTCGCCTAGGCATAGAATTAATGAGTTCTGAAATTGTAGCTTCAGGTATTTCTAACCATGTTTGGCGTACAAGATTCAACAATTCTGATCGTGTTGCTGTTTTTTGGGGCTTTTTACGTAGTCTTGTCTAGTATTGCCCACACGTGTTCTATGGAGGGGACTGACTCGGCCAAGGAAGTCGTTTGATACCATTTCGCTCCTCCCATTCTTTCGTCTTTTTTGCAGTGTGGCATGGGGCTCCATCTTCCATGAACAGGCAGCTGTCTTTTTCAATTTGACCACTTGAGAATATTGGCATAAGTCCTTCTTCAAGGATAGAAATGTAGGAAACGAATATTAGTCATAATAATGGCAAAAAAATTTGGATGCATACATTTTACCATAAAATTAAGGGGTGTCTATTTACTTCTTGCATGACTCTGTATATGTGGATGTACCGTTTTGCATGTATCATAATGTTTTTAGGAGTGCTGCATACATTTAAAATATGTTCCTTTATATAAGTTTTCGTCAGTGGTTATGCCAAGAAGTTTGGTCAATGATGTACTCGTTTTATTGGGTATAAGGTCATATTTATGTTTAATGGAATCATTGTCTTCTTTTTGTAATTACAATGTGGGATAGTATGTTTATATTTAGCGATAATTTATCGTCATTTAACCATTTGTATAGTCTTTGTGGTTCATTACTGGTTGTTGTCTGAAGTGATAATGTCTTTGTTAGAGGTAATATTGCGTTTTTTGCATTCTGGTAACATGTGAAACTGATTTAACTTGCGAGACATTTATGTATAGGAGAGAAAGTATTGTATCTTCTATACATAGAAATATTATCTTCTGTTGTCTCCAGTCACTCGCAAAAGAAGTTTTGAAGACCATTTCTTCTATCTAAAGAAGTTAGTTATCATTAAAAAAGTTATTATATCATTTGACAAGAAACTTTGATACCCAAAAGAAGGAAAAACTTCCCCTAGAATGCACTCCTCAAAAAGAAGTTGCAAGTTCTAAATTTAGAAAGCTTTTTTTTGAGTATACTTCCCTTGAGCACTTCAAGCGATATCGATCTTACCTAGGAGGTGAGATTTTATAGGTTGGGTCTTGTCCCTTACGCCTAAAGTACGAACGGAAACATGTCAAGGGGAGACCTCTTAATCTAAATTCATAATGAGCAATTTTTTCTTTGTACAGCATGTCATGTGGCACTGTGCCAAAAGCTTTGGTTAAATCGATCAGTTGGATTATTGGTGCGTGCTTATTATTTAGGTTACTGTCTAGTTGAAATATAGGAGTAATGACATAATTTGTCTTTCGCCTTTCCTGAAAGAATTATTGTCATGAATATTTCGTGGTTTTACATATATTCTATTATTTGGCTGTATATTTACTTTTCATATTTAGGGAGGTTTGATATTAGGTCTGTAATATGAGGGAGAGAATTTAGTGTCCGCTTTGAATATTGGACAGGCCTTTTTGCGGTAATCAGGGGGAGGTTTCGGTTTAGATAGAAAGATTAAGTACTTGGGAGAAAGGATGGACAATTATTGTAGTATATTTTTTATATTTGTTGTTTGGAACTGTATCAAACGTACATTATTTTGTTCAGTCGTCCTCCTCTTACCATTATATCGTGTGTGGAGACGGAATAAAATGAATGAATGTTGTTGGAGGACCTAACTACGTATTGAAAGAGCGTGGCAGAAAAGCGAGGTATTAAAGGCAAGATTTGTACCTACTTGTAAGAAGGACTCATTGAATTTATTTAGAATATTTGTCGTAGTTTTAGGCTTGTTGTTAATATTAATTTTTTTGGTGTTCATGTGCAGGGTGTTCAAAAAGAAACGAAACCCACTGAAGAATGCATATATCATTGTAACCTAACTTTTTTCCCGTTTCGGGTTGCGTTTCTTTTTGAATATTCTGTATTTGCTTCTTTTTTTTATTTGTTGTATTAATAAGACTCCAGTATCTTTTGAAGACAAATTTTTGTCTTGGTAATGCTTCTCAAAACCTAAATGTTTTTGTACTAGGAACAAGGGAACTGATAATGAAAGAACTAACGCTGTATACCAATTTAATTCCTCGGAAGAAGGATGTAACTTCTCTTATATTGACTACATAGCAAACGACTTTCGCTTTAGTCTACAGCATAAATACAGGCCTAGTAACGCATAACAAAAATTGTTTACAAGAAAAAGCATAATTATGAAATTATTAAATTAAAAATTTTGACTACATAAAAACATCTATATGACCTTTGCCTGCCGAGATAACCATTTATTAGTAAACCTAAACCTAAACCTGAAATCAGTATCAGATTTTTATCTATTTAAAGTTAAGCTTTCATACCTTTGCTGATTTTACTTTTCAAAACTTTTTATTATGCTATTTTTTTTACTCTTTAAATTTTTAGTGTTAACTACGTTGAATTTTAATTCAAAAGGTACTACAAGTGGACAATATATTTTACTTATAATAACGGGGTCATTCACTACATTATATCGCAGTGAAGATGTTAAAAAATTGTTGACAAAATTCTGCAAATTAAAGAAATGTTAAAATTAAAAGATGTTCTTTTACTTTATTCAAGAATAATCTTAAAGATTTATTTGTAAAAACGAACACTTTAAAAGAAGACTTTAAAACAGGGGTCACCAACCTGGGCGGTAGCGCCCACTAGTGGGCTCACATTAAAGGTGATTAAACATTTATTTAATTATTTATTTTATCGATTATGTTGATTTATTCTTTTTGATCTAAGGTGGGCGATAAGCTTTTTTAATTTTCAAAAAATCGTAAAAGTGGGCGGTGAACAAAAAAAAAAGGTTGGTGACCCCTGCTTTAAAACATTGTATAAAATGAGAGGCTGGCTCGACTTAAAATATTAATAATGATGACCATGACAGAGGCGTAACTAGGGTTGATCGCGCTCAGGGCAAATCAGTAAATGGCGCCCTTAAAACCAGTGTTCTTTAAAATTCTTGCTGAATTCTTATAATGGTACTCAAACTGGTTACTCGTAATAATACCGCTAACAAAATATACTTTTAAGAAGTTTATTTTATGACAAATGAAAATGAAAAATAGTTATATACATATAAAACTGTACAAAAATATGTAAAAATAAATTGAAATGAATTGAAAATACAATTCATAAAAATTATTTTTACAGTTTATAAGCACACCGGACAAAAAATTAGTCACCCCTAATAGCACCGATAGTAGGAAGTTCAAGGTCACACAGAGGGCGCTGATGTAGCATTGGTAAGTGACAAGTAGCGGTGACGTAGCACACAGGATCAGATCTGTTTCGTGAGGTGGTGAAGAACAAAGTGTGTGTTGGATATAGTCTGCAAAATGGGTCGTGAGGCAGACGTTACTCAGTGGCAAAAAGGAGCCATCGTGTTTGGCAGAGCCCACGGACACAAAATGTCTGAAGTAGCCCAATTTGTTGGTGTGTCAACGCGTACTGTCCAGCGAGTTTACAAAGAGTGGTGTAGTTCGCAATCAACTGACAATCGACGGCGTAACTGTGGCCGGAAAACAATTCTCGACAATAGGGGCCGCCGCCATGTTTCTCGTCTAGTAACTGCAAATCGTTTTCAAACCAGAGAACAATTACTCCAAGAAACCAATGAGGTTCTCCAGCGACCAATTTCCGAACGGACATTGCGACGAGAACTGCATGCGATGGACATCTGGAGCAGGGTACCACGGAAGAGGCCGCTGTTAACAGCAAGTCACAAATTGGCACGTTATAAATGGGCTCAGAGGCACAAAAACTGGACTTCGGCAGATTGGAAACGTGTAATTTGGTCCGATGAGTCCCGTTTTTGTTTGTTCTCCAATGATGGGAGGCGACGAGTACATCGCAGGTCCAATGAAGCCTTTAATCCTGAATGCGTCGAAGGTGTTGTTCAGGCTGGAAACAGAAAGTGAAGCGCAGGAATAGACACCCACGGACTCTGGCGGAACTTCGGGACCGGCTGATGAACGAGTGGCAGCAAATCGATGTTCAGTACATGCACAACCTCGTAGAGTCTCTGCCTCGCCGGATTCGTGCGGTTATCAAGGCCAGAGGCGCCGTCACACGTTATTAGGTACATTCTGAGAGGGGTGACTAATTTTTTGTCCGGTGTGCTTACTTTAATGTTTTTCTAGCCATATACATAACCGCATATATTTACTATTAAGGTTGATATTAAATTTCTATTAATACAATTTAATTTTATAGAACCAAAGTATGGTTAATTATTTGCCGAATTACAACAGAAACAATTAATATATGTACAAGGAGAGGCATAACTTTTCATGAGAATACACTTTGATGTTTTCTTGAATTTTACTGAATTACCGATGGCAGAATTAGCAATTAGAATATTAGATACTGACAAAAATCATTCCAATTATATGGTACTTTAAAAGAAATGCCTTGTTTGCACCTATTATTTTTGGCTCTTTTAATGAATAATTTGGAACTTCACACTAAACATGTATTTGTCTTACTTTTGCTGATGCAAACTTATCAATAATGTCATCAAAATTTGTTATTTCAGTTTCCTCACGTTCAATGCTGAGCAAGGCTAAAGCAGTCTTTCTTGGCCCAGTGAAGCTGTCAAATATGATAAGATCAATGTTAACTTGCTGAAAGATCGCTCACAGCTAGCAATTGAAATTGCAATAGTGAGCATTATCTGAATAGCTACTCTCAAATTTGGAAAAACATTTTCATCTCCATACTGAACAATAAACTTGAGGAGTTCCTCAGCTTTAGAAATCTGAACATTTGGGCGACTTTTCAGAAGCATCTTACAATCCAGGATTTCTTCATAAAGCTCAAAGCCGTCAATATCATTGCTATAAAACTGTCAAAAGTTGAGACAACTTTTCTTTAAGATATTTACGTCATGACTACTGTTGCTTTCATTTGAGTCAAACAATAATCCTCTAGCATCTAAAAGAAATCCAAATTTTGAATCCAAGTCATGGAGACGGA
The DNA here is from genome assembly GCA_023014485.1 of Bathynomus jamesi. Classification (NCBI taxonomy): domain Eukaryota; kingdom Metazoa; phylum Arthropoda; class Malacostraca; order Isopoda; family Cirolanidae; genus Bathynomus; species Bathynomus jamesi. Next base: position 173,305 of record JAJOZX010005693.1, on the reverse strand, counting down.
CAAATCTTTCTTCCATTTCATTATGGAGACGATCAATAGTTTCTTTCATTATTCTCATCATTTCTTCTTTCGCAGTTAACCCTACATCCTTGGCTTTTTCACCAGGCATTTGTTTCTTCTTTCTGGGGCGTCTTTCTACTTGAATATCCCATTCATCACACAGTTTCAGCCCTGCTTCAAGTGATTCACTAGCCAATGATTCTCGACTGCTTAAAAAATAATCTTGAAGGGCTTTTAAATCATAAGCAGCATCATGAAAGTTCATAGTATGATCTTGGAGTCGTTTTTGAACACGATCAATCCGAACAAGAATTTTGTTCCAAAATCCAAGCAAAGCCAAGAAATGAAAAGTCAAAATTTGATTCAGCACCTGCCTTGCATCACCTCTTGTATCAGCAGTTTCATTTTGATCATCAACCATGCTTTGCAAGAGTTCCACTATAATATCAAAGTATTCATGAACAGGCTTCACAGCCTCTGTTCTGGAACTCCATTGAGTTTCAGATTTGACAACTATTGGTATGGCATCTTTCAGCTTTTGCCAACGGAGAGTTCAACGTGAAAAGAATGAATAAAGCGACTGAATTGCACCAAAAAAGTCACCATCACTGCATCATGGTTAGCAGCACGCACTCCAACCAAATTGAGAGAATGATTATCGCAGTTTACAAAAATAGCTTTGCTATTTTTTTCAATAATCCTCTGTTGAACCACTTTTATAACCAGCCATAACTGCAGCATTGTCATAGCATTGAGCTCGACAGTCTTCTAACGGCATTTTGTCTTTTTCCAGTTGTTCCAAAATCACTTCCACAATGTTTTCAGCATCCTTTCGTTTTAATTGGATAAATCCAAGAAAAGACTTTTATAAAAATTGTTTTCTCCTGAAAATCAATATCAACATAACGAACTGTTTCTGCCATTTTCTCTCGATGTGCTTGATCTGGAGTGGAATCAAACATGAGGCCAAAATATTTGGCCTTATGAATGCTCTGTAACAATTTCTGGCGAACAGTAGAAGCCATCAGCTGAATAAATTCATTCTGCACTAACGGAGATAAATATGATGTTCTTCCAGGGTGCTTTTCCACAATACTGTACTGAGATGTTCTTTCATGACAGGATCAAACCTTGCCAACAATTTTAATAACCCAAGAAAATTTCCAATATTGCTTTCCTCTTCCTGTCTAAGGGATTCCTTGTGACAACGCAATGCAAGTTCCGAGTTACTAAAAATTTTATGCAATGGAGAATTCTGTGGAGAACATCTCGCCATTTTTGTTTTTCTGTTGCAATTTGAGCTTGAAGCTCTACGTCAATGATTCCTCTGTTTTCTAAAAGATTTCTTTCCATTTCCTTCCATTGGGTGAAGCAGTATCGATGATTTTTTGCATTTTCATGGGTGCTAAACCTTTCTGGTGCTTTCCAATGATTGAACCCATTTTCTTGCTCCACTGAAGGCTGATTGTCAATTTGAGAAAATAGCAAACAACAAAAGCAAAAAGCTGCTTTCTTCTCTGGAGAATAAACAAGCCATGAGCGCCAAACTTCTTCTCCACATCCATATCCCAACTTTCTTTTAAACCATCTTTCATTCATTGATCGGTTTTGTGTGGGAACAAATGGCCCTTCACTATTTTGAAAATACTTCGAACCCAATGTGACCATTTCTGTCCTCAGGGCATCTGATAAAATTACTTTTTTTTATATTTTATCGAACTCCAAGAAGCCTACATCGTGATGCTGAATCGCATCTGGTATAGGCTGTGCTGTTTTTTCCTGCTTTTCGCTACTCAAAGTTTTAGTATCTTCTGGCTTCTTGAAAGACACTTCTGGTTCTTGAAAGACACTTAATTCTCCTTCTGATACACTGGCGGGTTGGTCAACACTCATATCTGATGCAGTTAATGCTGATGAAGGACCAGCTTGTTGCTGTTCAAGAAATGACATCATAAAGCCACTTGACTTTTTAGCTTCTGCTTCTTGCATTTTTCTTTTTTTCCTGCCTTCTGCTCCACTCAGATTCTTTTTCGGACTTTTCGGTATCGGAAATGTTCGCTTCATGGTAAAATTTTCTAGAGAAATAAACAAAAAAATAGAATAAATTAATAATTCATAATAAAATTCTAATAAAAATAGAATGAATTAATAAAGTTAAATGGAGTTAAAAATCTGAAATTCATGGAAATTCGATGGCTAGAGATATGATACCGGTACATTTCCAAAAGAGCATGTTTTTACTCTTAATTTTTTTTTTTTTAATCATAAAAATGGCGCCCCCCCCAAATTTGGCGCCCAGGGCACGCGCCCTACCTGCCTCACCCTAGTTACGCCACTGGACGATGATGAAAAAATATTCATCATCCATATTTCACAATGCCAATATTCCTAACGCAAATAATACGGGGCTCCAATAAACCTTAGCCCCCCCCCACCCATGGCCTAAACCATTAGTGGTACAGTAAAACTAAACATACCTTACAAAAGAGAAATTAATCCTGCATTTAATGAGAAACAATTAAAACTTGGTGTTCCCGCCATTGGCTTCCAAGACAGCCTGAATTCGCTTTGGGTAGCTTGCCAAAAGTGACGTGAATAGATCTTGATCGTTACGCAAATTTGCTAAAACAGTTTCAATGTGTTGCGTCATTGTATCCTTCGAAAATCGATTTGCTGCAGGTTCTTGAAACAAGAGACATTCAACCTTGTCCTTTATAACTGATCCAATGTGTTCACAGATGTTCAGGTCAGGAGAATTTCCTGGCCATTCTTCATTTCCAAAGAAATCGACCTCATGGTTCCGCAACAACTGTTGTGTTGAGTGGCTAATGCCTTAAAGCAGGGGGCCTTATCGTGCAGAAGTGTGACCTGATCGACATCCATAACATTGTTTGGGTTTCTTAGAAAAGGAATGACATGTTGGGATAGAATAATATCACGAAAATACTGTCCATCCCAACTCTGACCATTTGGCTTCAGCACCCACATGAGCTTCGTCGCAGTAAACAAAACAAACACACCAACACATTCTGGACTTTTTAATAATTTGCGATAATGTTCATTGTCATCGATTTCATCTGGTGTTGTGGCCCACATTCGATCATTTTGGTAGTTAGGCTGACGTGTTACGTAAACAAAAAATTCATCGGAGACAGCTAAATGCATGAAAGCATCCACATCCCAATCTTCAAGATAATGGGCAAACCACATTCTGTCATCGATGTTAAGTTGAGTTTTTCTCGGCTTTGGAAGTTCATGCCAAGGTTTTAAACCTTGCCTATGACGGTACAGTCGAATGATCTCACCACTAACGATCTTTCCTCTCAACACTTCGATCTCTAGAAAGTTTAGCATAGCCGTTTTTCCGCTTACGCGTACCGCTTTCAATGATGTCCTTTGTTTCCTGAGAGAGTGGCAAATTTGGGCGCCCAGATTTGGTTGTATCCATTTCACATTCATCCAAAGTTTTATTCCAATTTCTTTTGACGAAGTCCTCACTGCTTCGCAACTTTTTGGTAACCCATGAACGTGTTATAAAGGTGGCTCCAGCATCACGAGCTTCCTGAAATGTTATTGCTCGTACGCGATCTATCACACGTTGCTTCTCCGAATCACCAATTAATTGAGAAGCCATTATATTATCACTATCAGCCAGAGTAATTTTAATACCTGCAATAAATAAAGAATTTTATATATTTTTATAATCACTAAAAACTATTTCGTTATAAGTAAACATGTAAGCTGCAAATGGGGGGGGCTAAGGTTTTTTGGAACCCCCTTATATATGTAAGAAAAACATGTCGTTGTTATTGTGTTATTGCTTCACTTCATTTATTGATCAAACGTGTTCTAAGAAATAAGAATCTTCTCAGAACTCCAAAGGTGAAGGCAAAATTTTCAGACATCCGTTCCTTTCAAGTACAGATTTTATTTACATTTTTCGTTGTCATGGTGACTAATACTTCGTCTCCAAATCTGAGAAACACAGACACACACAAAAAAAATGACGATAACTCAGCTGATAGTGATGACACTAATTAGTGTGTGGTTGATATATGCTAATATAAATGACAAATGAAACTAGAAAAGAATAATTTGCACAAAATAATTTTAAATAAATTTTGTTCGCAAAAAGAATTATGATAAAATACGAGAAAATAATTTATATAAATATAAAATATCAAAATAAAACTAAAATAAATTACATCGAAAGCGGTTTTTTTTGTTTTTTTTAATAGAAATATATCAACGTATTTACCGGTTCCAAATTTGAAAACTGAAAACATGGACTTCCACAGAATATTTTATGACTGACAACATTTTGGTAGCATAATAAAGAGGTTTTATTTTTATGAAAGTGTTTTGGCACATTTACTCTACATCAATTTCTGCTACAGAATGTGGAATGAATACTTAATCCATCTATCTGTATAAACAGCCCGATAATGTATTACACTTCAGCTTTGTTATGACATACTTCCATACTCTTCGTGGTTTTGTTGACGCTGTACGAATCTTTCCTAAAATATTTATAACGAACTAAAATTTATAATTATAAATAGAGTTACAAATGCATTTATACGCCATTTTGTTACTTTTGTTGAAACCAAGTCGGAGTTTATACATGGCAATTCTACAATAATAATGGATGGAGGCAAGAGGCATGTAAAATTCACTTTAAGTACAATAACCGCACTTCAATAAAGTGTTTGGAGTTGTTTAACCTCGTTCGTAACAACAAAGGTCACGTGACGGAGGGGACCCACGGCTTTACGCGAGATCAGAGCCATTTGCTGGTTGCTATATCATCTGAAAGCAGAAGAGGGTCACCCATCCGATTACTGAACAGACCCAACGTCGCTCAACCTCGCAAACTTAATAGAAAACGATATTGCAACGTGTCCACAACGTAACCCTAGCACTTCTATAATAAGAGTAGTGTGTTGCGAGCACAAAGGGAAAAGCCAATTTGTCTGTGGATGGGGGCAGGGTTGAACTATTCATTCGTGGAACAATAGCAAAATCGTCAATGTGGCGAGTTCGTCCCTCGTACTCGCGACGCCTTAGTTATACGAGTATATATAACCTTGGTTAACCTTGGTTTTGCTTCCGCCTGAATTGTTAATTCTGACGAAGGTCAAGCTTGTCACTCCACCTTAGACCTACAGCTTAACGTAGAATCCGAACGATGCCCCACCACGGGCGGTCAGAAATTACAAAGTCCTCCCCCGGACTCGATCTCACGACCTCCCGATCAGCAAGCAGCCCAGTGTCTTAACCACTAGACTACCCAGGGTACCCATTTATCTACCAACCAGTTTTTATTGTGTGGAAGGATGAACAGCTGGGTTTTGCTGCGCGCCGCCTGCCGTCACCGGGTTTCGAGTCCAGGACCGATGGATTCGTAGTCAGCAATGCTAACCACTACACCACTACACACACACACGAGTGAGCAAAAAATTTTGCCGGTCTGTTGCTGTTTGATATCTTTTGCATTCCTTTCTATATATACAGTATATCGTCTATTGTTAATTTCGCAGCCATCCCCTACCTAAAAGAAAAAAATAATATTATAGTCAACACTGAAAATTCCTATGATGCGCGACTTTTGCACCACCCTGTGTATATATATATATATGCCACTAGAACCTATGATAATGCTGACTATATACCTTAAGTCAGACATTTTGAAATAACTTTTATACCGGGTGTGTATAAAATAACGTGAGTGAAGAGACAAATCCGATTTGAATTATATTAACACGAGTGAACATGGAAAAGTAGTATTTATTATATGTACGGTACTTCCTAACTGTATATTCAATAGTAAGGTTTATAAGAGGTGTTGAAAATGTTTTTAAGAGTTAAAAAACAAGTTAAAACTAGTTTAAACTAGTTCAAATCAGATGTCTCTTCACTTGCGTTACTTTATACACACCCTGTATTTTATAGTGTAATATAGTTTTATTCCGGGGATATTAATCATTCACAGATTCGCTCAGAGAAAATGACGTGCAATTTCCTTCACAGTGAAAATTATTTCACCAAATTCAATCCTCCTCCTTTAGTTATATATGCAGGAAGGAGGGGGCCAAGGGCAAACACGCCCGCCAAAATGCTTACCCAATAGAAAAAAAAGGAGCCGAAATTACGGTCCGAAGTTTTTAAAAACGATGCCTTGTTTCAATTTTGAAAAGATTGTGCAGTATGTAAGATTCGTGTATGTGTAGTTGAGGAATGTAAGGACAAAAGCGCTTGAGAATATGTTTGGCTGCTCACAGAGTAAATGAGACAGAAAAAGATCAGTTAAGGAGGACAGGGACAGGAGAAACCGGAGTTCCAGCACTCCCTGATTCCTGCCTAATGTCTCCCCAGAGTACTTCCTTAGTCGATTGGCATCAACAGTCTTCTCCATAACTATAAGTCTATAACTACTGTGTATATATATATATATATATATATATATATATATATATATATATATATATATATATATATCAACCGTTTTACATCACCCTAGAGTGTTTTGGAATGAGAAAAATATAAACAGAAGTTACCTATGAAAAATCATTAACATTCACTATTTTGGGGAGTGATACATTTGGAAAATTCTCAAAATTTGTGTGTAATTTTCAAACTTAATTATTATATTAGACTCTCTTTTTTAGATTTTTTGCATTTAAATACTTATATTCAGAAGAAAATAAAGGAATGCACCGTTTTGAAACTAAAACAGCCAATTTTAATTCTCTATGAACGGAATTGCTTGTAGGGTCATATTATAAATGTGACTACGAAACCTCACTATTTCTTTGCAATCGGCCATAGGCCATGAACTGTAAATGATTAACAAAAACAGTTATATGTATTTAATTTCTTATATGCATTTAAGGTATGCACAATAACATGGACCGCCATAAGTATCAGTGCAAATTGACATACATTTCGAGTATTCGTAAAATATCCATCATAGAAAAGAAAACGTAAGACGCCAAATTATGTCAACCTACATTTGATGGGACGTAATGTTACGCACGATCCAAATTTGTAGAAATTATTTAGTTATTTGCAAGAAATTGTTTCATTGGCAAATAAAATGAAACAAATTCCACCAAACTTATACAATTTTGACTGTGTGTGTGTGTGTGTGTGTGTGTGTGTGGTGTGTACTTATTTCCAAGAAAATAACGAGAACCAGAATTTTTTTGGTCAAAGTAGTTTCAATTATCAAGCAGTTTTTAATGTACGGGACTCCAATAAACCTTAGTCCCCCGCCCATGGCCTAAACCATTAGCGGTACAGTAAAACTAAACATACCTTACAAAAGAGAAATTAATCCTGCATTTAATGAGAAACAATTAAAAATTGGTATTCCCGCCATTGGCTTCCAAGACAGCCTGAATTCGCTTTGGGTAGCTTGCCAAAAGTGACGCGAATAGATCTTGATCGTTACGCAAATTTGCTGAAACAGTTTCATTGTGTTGCATCATTGTATCCTTCGAAAATCGATTTGCTGCAGGTTCTTGAAACAAGAGACATTCAACCTTGTCCTTTATAACTGATCCAATGTGTTCACAGACGTTCAGGTCAGGAGAATTTCCTGGCCATTCTTCATTTCCAAAGAAATCGATCTCATGGTTCCGCAACAACTGTTGAGTGGCTAATGCTTTAAAGCAGGGGGCCTTATCGTGCAGAAGTGTGACCTGATCGACATCCATAACATTGTTTGGGTTTCTTAGAAAAGGAATGACATGCTGGGATAGAATAATATCACGAAAATACTGTCCATTCCAACTCTGACCATTTGGCTTCAGCACCCACATGAGCTTCTTTGCAGTGAACAAAACAAACACACCAACACAGTCTGGACTTTTTAATAATTCGCGATAATGTTCATTGTCATCGATTTCATCTGGTGTTGTGGCCCACACTCGATCATTTTGGTAGTTAGGCCGACGTGTTACGTAAACAAAAAATTCATCGGAGACAGCTAAATGCATGAAATCATCCACATCCCAATCTTCAAGATAATGGGCAAACCACATTCTGTCATCGATGTTAAGTTGAGTTTTTCTTGGCTTTGGAAGTTCATGCCAAGGCTTTAAACCTTGCCTATGACGGTACAGTCGAATGATCTCACCACTAACGATCTTTCCTCTCAACACTTCGATCTCTCTAGAAAGTTTAGCACAGCTGTTTTTCCGCTTACGCGTACCGCTTTCAATGATGTCCTTTGTTTCCTGAGAGAGTGGCAAATTTGGGCGCCCAGATTTGGTTGTATCCATTTCACATTCATCCAAAGTTTTATTCCAATTTCTTTTGACGAAGTCCTCACTTCTTCGCAACTTTTTGGCAACCCATGAACGTGTTATAAAGGTGGCTCCAGCATCACGAGCTTCCCGAAATGTTATTGCTCGTATGCGATCTATCACACGTTGCCTCTCCGAATCACCAATTAATTGAGAAGCCATTATATTATCACTTTATCAGCTAGAGTAATTTTAATACCTGCAATAAATAAAGAATTTTATATATTTTTATAATCACTAAAAACTATTTCGATATAAGTAAACATGTAAGCTGCAAATGGGGGGCTAAGGTTTTTGGAACCCCTTAATTTACTACACATATGGTATTTTCAGATCTTTTTGTATATCTGTCCACCTAACTCTCTATCTATCTATCTATCTATCTACCTTCATCCTCACGAGGAGAGGATGCCTCACGGGTGGGCTGCTCGTATGTCGTTAAATAGTAAAGGTTTTTGACTGTTTTCGCGGAAAATTTAGATATGTTCATGAACTCATAGTGATTCCATGTATATACTTAACATGTTATAGTGGGTAATAGTGTCGTGATAATTAATGCGAAAGGATGGTTGTGCATGGAGCTGGTGGTATCTGGAACGTGATTTAAAAGGACAAGAAGTGGGCACTCCTACCAGCATCTCCTTCCCCTTCCCCTCCTCCCGCCCCACCCCTCACCGTCTACACTGCGAATCTTCCGTTTAATAGTAAAAGTTCTTGACGGTGACCGCGGAAAATATATGTTCCATTACGTTATAATCGTACAGTGACTCCGCGTATATACTTTTGTGTGTCATAGTTAGTAATAGTTACATAATTAATGTGAAAAGATGCCTGAGCATCGAACTGGTGGTATCTAGAGCATTATTTAAAAGGACGAGAAGTGGGACCCCTATCGGCGTTCCCTCCATCTCCACTCGAACCACCCCCACCATCTACACTCCCCGGCAAGCCTGCTCCTCCATCGATACAGATACAATGGGATCGTCTGCTGAAAATCGTGTTCTGGTAGAAAATCCTTTGTTATGTTTTATATTTGACAAAGTAGATCATATTAGGTCAGACCTTCTCGTATCTGTTTGTCATGTTTCTATGATTCGGAAGAAATAGAACATGCGAGGGCACAGTTAAACACCCTGTTCAGTGCTACCCTTCCAACTCGTAGAGGTAATTCTAGAAACGAGAATATCCTAAACGACATTATAAATAAAGTGTCGACCCTCCGGGATAATGAGAACAATATTACCTACTACGTTACTAATTTCCATAGAATACCGGTATTCTCTATGGGTGATGTAGACGTTTGGGTGCTCCTCAAACAGTACAATGAGGCACAAAAGTCGTTAGTTGAACGGAAACACCAACACGTGGTGTCAAATCATAAAAATGCGATTTCGCTAGAACAATTCCAGTCAGAGTTAGATGCGTTGGAAGAGACGCTCCTCCCAAAGCCCAGTTACTCGGAAGTTGTTCAGCAAGTCAGAACCCCAGGAAGCGCGTCGGGCAGCGAAGGAAACTAAATCCCCTCCCCCAACTCCCCCCTAAATGTGGGGTGGAAGCGCAGCATGCAGGGGAAGCGGTCAACTTCCCTCCCGTTCAGGAAAGGACCCCTGCTCCCGATTTCACAATGAGGAATAGGGACTGTCCGATGCCAAGAGATGAGGCATCACTGCCCTCTTCCTTACCTTCCACTGCAGGAGAGAGACGTTCGATTACTCAAACGCCTCCGACCGCCTCGCTCGGCGTGCAGTTCTCCCCTCCCACCGAAGGAGGAGGGGCACGCGTGTCCGTCAGAATATAAACACCACTAACAGACCATCACCAAGCCACAGAGTAGGGGAGGGGGCTTCCTATCACACCAAGGTCGTGCCACCCATGCCCCAGGCAGGCGAACCCTGCCTCAAGGAGATTGAGGGAAGAGGACGGGTGGGTCACAGTTAACAGGCGCTCTTTACGGAGGGTCCCTAACTTGTCTTCGCGGCAAGGACACTGGTGAGGAATCTCGCCCTCTTTGCGTCGCGAATTCAGCTCTCGAACGATGAAAGCGATATTCGAACACATGATGGAAGAAGTCAGTGATGAACACAGTATATTGTTAGTTAATAAACTAAACACAACATCTCCGTATTATAACTCATTTAAAGTAATAATTAAAGGTGTAAATTCGCATTTCAACCCGTACAATATGAGTCAGTGGCCAGACGATATTATTGTTAAGGAAATTATTCACTTTTCCAGGAGATTTGATAACAGGCAAAATAATAATAATCATAATAATAGACGTCCTAACGGTAATGCCTGAAATTTGTACCGTGTATAACAATAATCATATTAATAATAAATTTTCTATCAGTCACGGCGGATAACTTGTTGAAAATAGTCTCATATAACGTAAGGTCAGTGAGGAATTTAATTGTACATGTTCATAAAATCTGTGACAGTGCAGACTTGATACTCCTGCAAGAGCACTGGCTACCTAAGCAAGAGCTAAATTTCATCTCTACTACCCATGATGAAACCATGCGTCATCAGCAGTAGACTTGTCAGATGAATTAATGTACGGTAGGCCTTTTGGTGGTGTTGCTTTCTTAATAAGGAAAAATTTGTTAAAACGTATAAAATTTTTAACAAGCGATAATGTAAGGTTGGTAGGCATTAAATTACAAGTGAACAATGATTGCATATTAAGTGTAAACTGTTATTTACCATACAACAACAGCAGTACTCTAGATGAATACATTGATCTGCTGTACAAAATTAAGTCTATCAGATAACCCAAAATATTCTCACTATAATAATGGGGGACCTTAACGCGCATATGAACTCGGAATTCTTTGTAGAATTGGGTAACATGTGCGAGTCGGACAAATTAAGTATAAGTGATGTAGATGTATTAGGGGTAACCAGTGGTAATTTTACATACGTTAGTGATACGAGTGGTACCACCAGGTGGACTGATCATTGTCACACTAGTAATAATCTAAAGGATCGAATTGTTAGAGTTCATATTCTGCATGATTTCCTTCTTTCTGATCATAGACCATGAGAACTATTAATTAATTTCACCAATTTATGCGCAACACGACATAAGAACTCAATAGGTAAGAATAATCGCGTCGATTGGTCTGATGTTAATATGCAACAGAGAATAGAATACAAAGACAGGTCACCTCTTTAATAATTTAGAAATTTTGCATCTTGCCTGTAGTAATCCTTGCTCAAATAATTCTCACTGTAAACTCGTACATAGGTATTATAGTAAGATAGTATCCCTGTTAAGAGAAGCAGGAAGCCGACTGATTAAATCTTACAACTATCATACTAAGATTATTCCTGGATGGAATGAGTTTACTGCCTCCCTGAAGAGGGAATCGAAAGACGCCTACGATTTGTGGTGCTTTCATGGTAGACCCAGATTAGGACCAGTATACATGAATATATGTGTGTAGAAGTAGGGGTCAGTATAAGGCGGCCATAAGGCGATGTAAACAGGAAGAAGAGTCTATTCGAGCATCAAAAACTTGTGAGGCTCGCATAAATAACGATAACAACAAATTCTGGAAATTTAAGAATCAAACGGGTGTCAAAAGTGTCCTCCCTCCGACAATCGATGGGTGTCGGGGGAGGATGAAATTGCAAAGCTGTGGAAAAAGCACTACTCTAACATTCTTGACAGTGTGAGTAGGTATAATCTTAAGATAGATTGCAGCGAAACGCCTGTGGGAAGGACAAGTGAAAATACTTTAATATCAGTTCCTGAAGTAAAGAGGTTAATTAAAGAGTTAAAGATTGGTTCTGCGTCAGGGGTAGATGTCTGCATATATCATTGCTCTTATTAGCCATGCTTGCTCATAGCTATATCCCTGCAGAGTTCATGAGGGTATATATCTTGCCCCTGATCAAAAATAAGTATGGAGACATTCTGTCCAGCAATAATTACAGGCCTATTGCTGTCGCTTCCTGCTTCTCGAAATTACGAGGAAAAACTCGTTGTCCATAGGTAATCATTTAATCGGAGTAACATCATCTAATCAGTTATCAGTTTGGCTTTAAAAGGTCCCACTCAACTGACCTGTGTATATGTGTACTTTAGGAAATAGTATCTAAATACGCTGACAGTAATTTAACTATTTATAGCTGTTTCCTAGATATAAATAAGGGATATGATAGAGTGAACCACAATATTTTATTTAAAAAACTAGAAGACAGGAAGGTTCCCATGTACATATTAAATTTATTGAAATTTTGGTATTCCCACCAATCTTTTACCGTTAGGTGGGGGCAATGTACGATCCGAATGTTTTGGCTCCTCTTGCTGGGTGAGATAAGGCTCCTTGCTCTCCCCCATGCTGTTTGATGTGTATATTGACGGATTAATTGCTTCACTTAATGAGGCAACAGTGGGATGTTGTATAGATAACACAGGGATAAATAACTTAGTTTATGCCGATGATATGGTGTTAATAAGTCCCTCTGTCAAAGGTCTGGATTGGCTACTAAAAGTCCGCGAACTGTATTCGCAGAAACACGATATTTTTTTTAATGTTACAAAAACTGAGGTTATGCAATTTCATCCTAAAAGCTGTAATCAGCCAGCTGATATAAGGTTTAAAATGAATGGTGAAGTAATTGAGGAAGTACAAGAGTTTAAGTATTTGGGTCAAACTACTGTATTATCAACTCCTTGAGTGATGATTCGGATATAAGAAAACAATTTCGAAGCGTTTGTGCTAAAGCGAATATGACTAAGGAACTTTCGGTTCTGTACAAGTGAAGCTAAAGACACTTTTTTGTACTTTCGTACTTTCTGAATTTTTATATCCTAACACAAAGATAAAATAAACAGTTTTCATTTATTTATTTTAATTAAATCAATTTTCTTTTGTATCTTTCAAATCATTTGTTTTTTTCCACAAAAAAATACACGAGCTTACATATTGAAAAACGCTATTTAATTTAAACAAAAACTTTGTATTTTATTAGGCCAATTTTTGTTAAAATTCAACTAAATGAATGATATTACTTCAAAATAAATTTGGTTTAGGTTAAAAACACAATATAATTAATCCTTTTCACATTCCAAAGTATGTATAATCTTCTATGCATATGTCTAATCGTAGCAAAATTTATTTCGGAGTAACATTTATTTAGTTCAGTTTTAATAAAATTCGCTTCATAATTCTGAACACACGACTTTGGTTAGTCTAAAATCGAACCAAATCTTTTGTTTAAATTAAATAGATTTTTTGGGTGCAACAGAGATGAAAATGAATTAAAATGAAAAGGTTTATTGGCAGACTATAGTCCATATGACAAATAATACTGTACAATGACTGTTTACATACTAAGGATAGAAATATACACAACTGATTAGAAATAATACAGTGATGTCGAAGTTAAATGGACCTACAGACAGACGTTTTCGTACCAAGAATTCCATAGCTAAGAGGATAAACGGCAGGACTCATGGATAGCTTGGATTATCGGGTTGGTTGATTTTTTAATTCTTCGCATTAGGCTGTACTGAGCAAGTCTTGTTACCTCCGGGAAGCTGGGGACATCGTGGGTAGAAAACATTTGCAAAGCTGAGCATCTCGGGGGTAATTTATGTAAGAGTCTAAAAGACCTGTTGTACAGCAAATTTAGGGTTCTGCCAGAACCTTTTTTATAATTCACTCACAGTTGCTGTCCGTATATATTACTGCAGAAAGTACGAAAGAGTCTCTCTAACTTCACTTGTACAGAATCGAAAGTTCCTTATAGTCATTCACTTTAGCCCAAAGGCTTCGAGATTGGTTTCTTATATCAGAGTCATCACTCAAGCAGCAGCTGGTAATAGTTTGACCCAAATACTTAAACTCTTGTACTTCAATTACTTCACCATTCATTTTAAACCTGATATTAGCTGGCGGATTACAGCTTTTAGGATGAAATTGCATAACCTTAATTTTCGTAACATTAAAAAGACTATCATGTTTCTGCGAATACACTTCGCAGACTTTTAGTGGCCGATCCAGACCTTTAATAGAGGGACTTATTAACACCATATCATCGGTATAAACTAAGTTATTTATCCTTGTGTTATCTATACAACGTCCCACTGTTGCCTCATTAAGTGAAGTAATTAATCCGTCAATATGCACATCAAACAGCATAGGGGAGAGCAAGGAGCCTTGTCTCACCCTGCAAGGAGCCAAAACATTCGGATAGTACATTGCCCCACCTAACGGTAAAAGATTGGTGGAAATACCAAAATTTCAATGAATTTAATATGTACATGGGAACCTTCCTGTCTTGTTTTTTAAATAAAATATTGTGATTCACTATCATATCCCTTACTTATAGCTGTTTCCTAGATATACGTAGTTGAATTACTGTCAGTGTATTTAGATATTTCCTTAAGTACACAGATACAGAGATCAGTTGAGTGTGACCTTTTGAAACGAAACTGATAACTGATTAGGAGAGGTCCATAGGTAATCATTTAATCAGAGTAACAAGAGTTTTTCTAGTAGTTTCGAGAAGGAGGAAGCGACAGCAGTAGGCCTGTAATTGCTGGACAGAATGTCTCCATACTTATTTTTGACCAGGGGCAAGATATATACCCTCATGAACTCTGCAGGGATATAGCTATGAGCAAGCATGGCTGATAAGAGTAATGATATATGCAGACATACTACGTCATTGGCATATTTTAAGTGCTCATTCGATAGGTCATCTACCCCTGACGCAGAACCAGTCTTTAACGCTTTAATTAACCTCTTTACTTCAGGAACTGATATCAAAGTGTTTTCCCTTGTCCCTCCCACAGGCGTTTCGCTGCAATTTATCTTATTACTACTCCTATTCACACTGTTAAGAATGTTTGAGCAGTCGTTTTTCCACAGCTTTGCAATTTCATCTTCCCCGACACAGCATCGATTGTCAGAAGGGCATTTTTGACACTCGTTTGATTATACAAATTTCCAAAATTTGTTATCGAATATATGTACAGTATTTCCTTCATTATAGCATACTTGTAAACTGCCTTCAGCAAGCGGACACGATGTCTGGACTGAAATTTCCTACTTGGGAATAATTAACATTTTAAAAACTTAAGGACTAAAGAGATATGAACTGATGAGGACAATTTTAAACATTATGTCTTTGTATGCCTGAATTTAACAGAGTATTTCTATATGGATACTAGCTTATGTGCCCATCCATGACAGGCGTGTTCTGCCAGTAGAATATTGGTAAAAAAGCTTCATGACGTCAAAGTTGTCTTCATGCATGGAGGTTTTTTTAAGAAAAAACGCTCGCCATTTAGGTAGACAAAATCAGAGCAAAAAAAAAAAATCATGCGGAAGAAATAAGAAACCTGTGAATCAACAAAAGAACAAAGGTAAGCAAGGATCTACTTTATTTTTTTATTATTTTTATTTGGTACTTAATAACGTTCTATTAAATGTACAGAGCAAAATAGAAGCTTGGTCTGGGCAATCATACTATTGAAGAACCTCTTCATACACTACATGGTTCAAGAGGTGCGATGTAATTCTCTGAAATTCTTTTAAGAAGTTGATGGGCAGTGTTGGTATCAGAAAAAATATAAATATCTTTGTTAAGGTACCAAGCAGAGAGTTCAACAAAAATGTTCTCATCCCATTGGTGTAGGTTCTGCATATAAATCAAATACTCGTCCCGGTTTGGAGGATGGTTCGGTGGATAATCAGCAGGATAATATTGAGCCGCAACTAAAAATAGAGGAAAGCCAGGAGTTGCCTGACGTGATGCTTGAATTGCATATTCAACTATAGCTGTACGTAGAGTTGTATGGCTCACAGCAGAATTTATGATTTCAGGAGCAAGACCATCTCTAACTTCGGGGGAGGTTCCGAATTTGATCTGAAACTGCTCTGAAAAAATGCACCATCACCTTCTGTAACCGTTCGATAGCGCAAACGATGATGAAGTCTTATGGAGATGTGGAGTAACTGATCGACATAACGTTTCATGGATGACTCCAATTCCATACTGAAAAAATATTCTGGGAGGTGAAAAGATGAAGGATTCAAGAGACTACAAAAGGTGCGTATTTCGGTACACGTACAATTTAACATTGTTGTTCACAATTAAATAGCTTATTTCTGAATAATTCTATAGAATTTGATCACTTCGCCGCAGTTGATTTTCAAATTTTTTGGATTCTTTATTTTTTGGTTTTTAGTCAGATTTTAGTATTTTAACTATTAATAGTTGTATGAATTTTCATAGCTCTTATTATTGTTTACATTCTTTTCGTCATTTTTTTTGGCGTCGTTATAACGAATTTTTTTTTATACTTGCACGCACGCCTTTACAGTTTTAATGGTGGAGAAGATTACAAATGAAACACCATACTCCTATATAAAGAAGCTTCAGATTTAATCCACTTTACAGAACTTTAAAGCTTGGCCGATACCTATAACAATCTATACTATTAAAACTATTAATGGTTTGCGTGCGTAACGAAAAAATTTAATTATAACAAACAAAATGACTGGAAAAGGATGTAAATAACAGAGCTATGAATATTCACGGATCTTTTCCTTTATAGCACCCCTAATTTTTTCGTGCGGGTAGCAAAAGTATCCCGCCCTACAACTTTAGAATGAGACGTGAATATAAAAATTAACCAACTAGTTAGGCTAACTGAATGCCCAGTTGGGTTAATTGAATACCCGGTACGCCCTTGACAATTGGTTAAGTAAGTTGTGATATTTTCGTTAGTTTTAACGAAAACCATGATTTAACCTAACCAATCGTCAAGGGCATTCAATTAACCTAACCGGGCATTCAATTAACTTAACTACATAGTTAATTTTTATATTCACGTCTCATTCTAAAGTTGTAGGGCGGGATACTTTTGCTACCCGCACGAAAAAATTAGGGGTGCTACAAAGGAAAAGATAAAAATTAAAATACTAAAATATGACTCAAAACAAAAATATGAGGAATAAAAACAGTTTGAAAGAATCAACTGTGGCGAAGTGATCGAATTCTATATAATTATTAAAAAAATGGCAATTTAATTGTGAAGGACGCTATTAAATTGGACACATACCTAAATAAATAAGCACCTGTGTGTGTAGACAACTTTTACGTCGTCATGGAGCTTTTCACCAATAGTCTACGGGTAGAACATGCTCGTCATGGACGAGCGTATCAACTAGTCACTAATTAAAGTTGTTTAAAAACAAACTAAATGAATTTACAAAATGTTACTTTAAAGATTCACAAAATAAAATACAAAATACATACCTGAAACATTCTCCTTCACAATTCGTTTTACTTCGCCTTTCATATTCAATTAAACTTAACACAATCCTATAAATCAAAATACTTAATTACTTTTCAAAATTTAAGAAAACTTTAACATAAATATCGAATATTTTAAGCAAAGCTTGGATCACCTGACGATCAGGGCCCCCAGCCTTCTTTAGTTAGCTTTATAAGGCTAACTAACGAAAATATCACGACCTAATCTAACCATTCGTCAAGGGAGTACAGTTGACTTAACGATTGGTTAGGTTAGGTCGTGATATTTTCGTTAGTTAGCCTTATAAGGTTAACTAAAGAAGGCTGGGGGCCCTGATCTTCAGGTGATCCCAAAGCTTTAACGACAAAATTAAATACAGTATAATTATCATTCCATAGTTAAGTTTAAACATACCTTGGATTTATACAGTTAACGCTTACTGATCTTAGCAACTACATCATTCAATCTCAAAACAGAAAATACATTCATACAATAGTTTACTTTCATACTACGACACGTTTACCATTCAACACAATCATACAACCACCCAACCAGCACGTCACACACGGATAAACAAATACTATACTCGTATATAGTGTATATAATCCTTTTACACTATTAATAGTTGTTTTTGTGAATTTTCATAGCTCGTATTCTTGTTTACAGTCTTTTCCAGTCGTTATTTTTGTTTTGTTTTTAGTCGTTATAAATATTTGCGTTACACACGCACACCTTTACAGTTTTAATACGGATGGTGTGAGGGACGTTTAAATTCTCCCTAAACACATTCTATTGTAGCACAAGAGGAGTTGCAGGATCATTCCTGGTCATGAGAACTGACATGAACACAAGTGAATACTTTGGAAAGCACTTTGGTTGTCAGATACGAAAAGAAAGACCTCTTGCCATATGAGAGAGAGAGAGAGAGAGAGAGAGAGAGAGAGTAAAATTTATTAAATTTCTGCTGGTTTCCAAATTTCCTTATATTGTATATTAAAATTCGATTTAGGATAACTTAAATATACAGGGTGTTCATAAAAGATCCGAACGATTTCAATCTTTATTAATGTGATAACCCAATAACATACAAAGAAACAAGTTTGTCCATGTGACTTCGCATAGCTAAAAGTTTTACATACATGTTTAATAAACTTTAACATGTGCGCCATTGGTCGCCCGTACAACATCCACTTATAAATTACTTAAATCTAACTATGTCTGTATAATTTCATTACTGTGAATACTGTGTCTCTCCAGTTTGTATTCCTCTCATACATCCTCGTAATGTCTTATACGAGGTCTGATCAAAAAGGTTCCGGGACAGATGTATCAGTTTGTAACATAAATTCTGCTCAATTAGAAAACGGACGATAGATAAATAATAGAATAAATAACCTGAAAATAATGTGAAATAGTTTTAGAAATGTTGCAAAATACACGCGGCGACAGGTTCGCACAGGTTTTATCACGATACAGAATGATACAGAATGACTAAGGCTAGTGTAGGATTAAGCTAATGAATATTTTCTCTGGTGTTTTTCATACAGTAACAACGCCACCCCTACGATATTACAGTAATTGAAAAAACATGGAGCCCACGAAAGAGCATATTCGACATGTGATGCTGTATGAGTTCCATAAAGGATCTAACGCCACTGAATCCGCAAAAAAAATTCAAAGAGTTTATGGAAATGATGTTGTGAGCGAATGGATGTGTAGGAGATGGTTTGAGAAGTCCAGAAATGGAGACTTCCGTCTGAAAGATTATCAACGAACAGGACGACCAAATGAGTTAGATGAAGAGTTGCTGAAAGCAACAGTGGAGGAAAACTCAACGGTAACTGTAAGAGAACTTGGCCTGCAACTCGGCGTTAGATGACCATTCATCGTCATTTGAAGCCGTTAGGAAAAGTAGTGAAGGTTGGAAAATGGGTTCCGCATGATTTGTCACAAGCGAATCTTCAACATCGAATCGATATTTGCACATCACTGCATTCTCGGCAACTGCAGGCACCGTTTTTGAATCGGATCGTCACTGGGGATGAAAAATGGGTCCTATATAACAATATTAAGCGTCGACATCAGTGGCTTAGCCGTGAAACAAAGCCTGAATCTCAGCCAAGGAATGGACCCCATCCAAAGAAAATTTTGCTATGCGTTGAGCTTCTGCCAGATGACCAAACAATCACAACTGAAGTCTACTGCCAACAACTCCAACGATTGAAGATGGCATTACAAGAAAAACGTCCTGCATTAATTAATCGCAGAGGTGTTCTATTCCACCAGGATAACGCGCGCCCTCACACTGCTCGAATCACCACTGCTCAATTGGAGGCATTTGGTTGAGAAAAAATGCCTCATCCACCTTATTCTCCGGACATCGCACCTTCAAACTACCATTTATTCAGAAGTCTGCAACACCACCTAGAATCCTAGATGGACAAAAGTTGCAATCCAGGGAAGTTATCGAAAACGAAGTGATCGCTTTTTTTAACTCGAAACCAAGGGATTTTTTCGAACGTGGCATAAAAAACTTTTCTACAGGTGGGAGGAGGTTATAGAAAAAGAAGGGAATTATATTGATGATTAATTTGTCATTATGTCATTTAATTTTTGTTGTAAATAAACTAAAGATTCGAGCAAATTTGTCCTTATAAGTCCTTTAATTTTTGTTCTAAATGAACTAAAAAATCGAGCAGAATATATGTTACAACCTTATATTTATTGCAAAACTAAATGTCACATACCTAATCAAATTTGTCTCCTTCAAAGTAGTCTCCTTCTGATTGTAAAGAGTGATTGCAGCGGTCCAGGAATTTATTGAAGCACCTGTTATACTCTTCTTTCGGAATGTTTTTTAATTCTCGTGTCGCATTTTGTTCGATCTCTGCTACTTCCTGAACTCTTTTCCCTTGAGGGTGTTTTTCAACTTGGGGAACAGGAAAAAGTCACAGGGTGCCAAATCCGGCGAATACGGTGGTTGGGGAACTAGTGGAATGTTGTGCTTCGTTAAGAATTCCCTTATGGAGAGTGCAAAATGCCCGGCAAAATTGGCGTCAGAATGTTGTATCACGACAATGCGCCCTCTCACACAGCACTCTTCATAAGGGAATTCTTAACGAAGCACATTCCACTGGTTACTCAACCACCGTATTCGCAGGATTTGGTCCCCCGTGACTTTTTCTTGTTCCCCAAGTTGAAAAACACCCTCAAGGTAAAAAGATTTCAGGAAGTAGCAGAGATTGAACAAAATGCGACACGAGAACTGAAGAACATTTCGAAAGAAGAGTATGACAGGTGCTTCAATAAATTGCTGGACCGCTGCAATCACTGTTTACAGTCAGAAGGAGACTACTTTGAACGAGACAAATTTGATTAGGTATGTGACATTTAGTTTTGCAATAAATACATCTGTTCCGGAACTTTTTGATCAGACCTCGTATATTCAATTAAATTAAATTATTAAATTTATAATCCTTGGCCTCATATTATCTGCAGTCTGTTGATCTATTTCAGACTTTCATACATTCAATACTAGATACTTTCATATCTCGTATTCAGTGTATGGTAGCTACCTCACATACTGCTGTAGAGTTATACTTTATTGATCATTACTTATATTGTGTCTTGTGAACCGACCATTATGGTAAAACATTTATAAGTTTATGTCATTCATTTATCTATTGTTTACCTGTCTACTTATGTCTGTCTGTTCACTGACGCACATGATTTTACGTACATGATTCCATTCTTTTTATATTTTGTAATAATTTTTTTTCCTGGGAGTGGGGGCGGTGTCCTTCGTGTGCAAAATTTTTTTTTTTTTTTTTATATTAAACTTGAGAGACCCCAAGTTCTACGCAATTTTATAATCCATTTTCTCTCAAAATATAAATTCTTTCACAAAAGCTGTTCTAGTTGTTTACATAATTTTCAGCTATTTTTTTAGTTTATTATTATTTATATTTTTTATTCTGTTTAAGTTATTTATTAAAAATAATTTTAATAAATAATTAAAAAAATAAAAAATATAAATGATAAGAAGTTAAGAAAATACTGTAACTGAAAATTATACAAAAAACTAGAATAGACTTTATAAAATTCTTATAAGTCTTGTTCCAATGCGATGAAGCCATTATTATTAATAGTTGTATCTTGTCTGTAAAAACATTACACTGCATTAAAAGGTTTCTGTAAAAGTGACCAAAGTATTTTTTCTTATATGATAAACTTTCTTCTGGGTAAAACCGTTTCTCAACTCCCGATGATGCTGGTAACATTAATCCGGTAGTTAGTGCAATGGTCTTCGTTAGTTGGCTTGAGCCCTGCGCCAGTCTCTGAAGCTCATCACTGATTATTATCATTTCTCCGAAAATGGGGAGGAATCAAAGAGAAAAATATTGGTTGTAGCAACCAAATTATCTGCCAACCAAGGGTTACGTCGTAGCCAATGTCGTAACCCTTCCCGTTGATCAGCGAAGTGAAGCGACATTTGGTCGGATAATAATAGTTGGATGGGAGACCTTCCGCCGCGTCCAAACTGTGTAGCGACCCGTGGTTCGGATCCCACGTAAAGCTATAGGTCCCCTTCGTCATATGGACTTAGATATTGCGAAGGAGGTTAAAGAAATGCATCATTACATCTGCCAACCAATATAAATGGTTTATAATGGTATTATAAATATAATATGGATTAAACATTGCGATTGGTTGGCAAATATTTAACCAAGCATTTTAGTTGCTGTAACCAACCAGTTTTCCTTTTAAAGGGGACTTACTTTTCAAGGCTGGTGGAGTCTCAATGACCTCTGGTGGACGAAGGACATAAAACGGAAGATTTTTCCGCATTTTCATGCCTAAAATATATAACCTTAATCAACCTTGGTTTTTCTTCCGCCCGGATTGTTCATTCTAACGAAGGTCAAGCTTGTCACTCCACCTTAGACCACAGTTTAACGTGGAATGCGAACCACGCCCCACCAGCAGCCCAGCGTCTTAATCACAAGGCTACCCAGGGTACTCATTTATCTACCAACCAATTTCTTTATTGTGTGGAAGGATGAACAGCTGGGTTTTGCTGGGCACCGCCTGCCGTCACTGGGTCTCGATCCGGGGCCGATGAATTCGTAGTCAGCTAACCCCTTCACCACCACCAATTTAGGGTGCCACATAAAAATCATTTTTTGATTTTTAGGACGGCCCTTTGTGGGATTGTTAGGTTGGGTGAAAAAGCCCTGAATATGAAATTTTAGCCAAATTGAAGGATATTTAGGGGTTCCGCATCGACCATCTCTGGCGTACCACGTGTCAGAAGTAATGAGTTTCTCCAAGAAATTGCTCCAGCTCCAAGGGGTAAAGTAACATGTACAATGTCAATATAAATGCTATCATATACCATGGCGTAGAGGACAGTCACAGCTATATTTCCATAGCATTAAGTTTATTCCATCTCCAATATTTTTTTTATATTAATATTTTTGTCGCGGTTCAAAAGTTTTTTTTCAAAGTTTCACCTTAATACGTTTATGCTTTGTAATCCAAACCACACCAACCGGCAACCAGCTTATAACAACACAATACGCAACTAGCAAACAGTGCAAACACCTTAACAATATTGTTCAACATTATTTCATAATTAATTGGAATAAACTTGTCCACCATGCCTGGGTAGCAGGATACTATTCTCTGTGTGTAATGTTATTAATAATACAAAATCATTAAATCAATTTCAATTTTATTGCAACAAAACAACTTAATATTATTAAAATAAAAAACATTTTATTCCGTTTAATCATAGTAATATACTGAACCTACTGGCCATATAAATCAAAATAATAACTAAGAAATAAGTATATACGATTATACATTGTTATACAGGATTAATAGGAGTACACCCTATAAAAATGAAGCAAATTCAAATATACCATAAAGTACTCCCAAACCCGTTAAGGATTTCCGCTGCGGGCGCTCGGTGCTCTTTGCGGTGCTTCTCAACGACTTGCATCAAGTACTGCCGTTGCTCCTCGTCCTTGGTGAGTGCGAGATTGTAGTTCTGCATCAGCGCGACCCTCGCTCCGCCGGACATTGACAACGCTCAACGTAGAGACACGGCGTTTCCCCGCCAGGTAGGACGCATTGTTCGACCAGGTAGCCGGCTCCAACTAGAAAGAAGTATTGATCGCGAGCCGCTCGAAAAGAAGCGTGCTGGATGTCGTGCAAAAGTCTGCGACTGTCTTTCGCTCGAGCTCCTCCGGGCAGACGTCCAGGGCAATGCGCTTGGGTGGCTCCTCGGTGCCCTCGACATCCTTGATGGCCGTCGCAATTCGACTCTTCTCCTCCAGCGGAGTGTCGTCATCGAAGAGAGCGAGGGCGGCCAGGTGTTCACTCAGGTACCAAGATGTCGTCGAACACAGGGGAGGTAGCCTTGGACACGTCCTTCCACCTTGTCGTAGTCAACCAGCGCCTTGAGCATCGCCAGGTCAGTTCGAGGGGCAGCGGCGGGAAGGGGCGCCGTAAACCAGGCCGGAATGTAAACCAGCAGCACAAAGTTTACGAAGCGCAGGATGCCCCGGGCCTCGCGAGCCTTAATGGGGAGCTGCTGCCGAAGAGGTGGAGCTTGATGGCGTATATCACTTTGGCCATCCACCGGTCGCATGAAGCGACCACCTCGCTGGGGGACGCCTCCAAGCGCTATGATCGCCAGCTCCAGGAGCTCTCGGTAGTCGTCCCGCGGCTGCCCTTGGTGATGTGACCTTTGAAATGTGCGATCAGATCGTCTCGCGCCTTGAGCAGCGGCTTAGTAAGGTCTTCCTTGGAGATGGCGCTGAATTGGTCGGTGCAGACGGATTGCCAGCGCTCCTTCAGTCGCGAGAACAGTTTAATGTCAGGACCAGAGGAGGGGCCCATGCACTCGATGAAGGCTTTCTCTGCCACCAATTCTAGCATGTGGTGCCGACAGGCCAGGTTCAGCAGCTGGCGGTGAAGGCCCTGCTCGATGAAGACGCAAGCGCCCGAAACGACGCCCGTGTTGGCAGCTGTCGTGTCAAAGGAGAGCCCGACGACACGATCAGCGATTCCCAGTCATCCAACGAGTTCAGCACAGCATCTGCTTGGGCGCGACCAGTTCCAGCACGCAGCTTCGGCACGGAGAAGTTTGTCGACGCCGTCGCCGGACACGACTATGGCGAGGCGAGCGACCTTTTGCCGCTGAAGTCGGAGACCATCTTCCCGTCCCAGTGAACGATGAGCGGGACACTGGATCGAACGTCATCTTCACTTCTTTGGCGATTTCCCCTCGATGACGCAATCGCCAACGCCGATCGTCTCGTGACTGAGAGCCAGTTCATCTGTGTCTTGAATATCCAGACTAGAAGCAGCTGCTTTCATGAGTTGAACGGCTCCACGGTTGCTTGTTTTGGTCCGGTCCAATGCCGACGCTAGGTCTTGAGTCATAATGTTTCTTTTTGCGACGGCGCTTTGTAGGTGGATTGGTTTCCCTTCTGTCGAGCATTAGGCGACGACGACGAGTTTGATGATGTAAGGGTTGCTGTTGCCAGTGATTGCTCTGATTGCTTTTGGCGTTGCCTTTCTTTGGCAGCTTCACGCGCGGATGCACGTTGCTCAATTCCAGTGAGGATTTTGTCCACCCCGGACATGACACCACGGCGACCGTTTTCGCGTTGAGCAAGAAGGAAGTCGCGATCCTCCTGGATGGTGATGACGGAGAGGGCGTTGTCGAGAGCCACGTCAAAAATGTCATCGAGTCCCTCGGTTCACCTGTGGCGCCGGACCGCTTCCGGCTGCGCTGCAGTGCCTGCCAATTGTCGTAAAGTCTAAGCAGTTTTCGCGCGGCGCTTTTGGAGGTCATGGTCGGGATTCTGGCCATAGCCCAGAAAGTATACACCTCGACGATCACATTACGCGCCGCCTCGGCTAGAAGATGTTTTTGCACCTTATGAAACTGTATAAACCGGCGAAGCACTTCACCATTTGAAGGTAACCTGTTTCCCGTTAGGGGGCTTGGGTTGGCGTGTCCGATTAGCCATATCTCGGTCTTGGATCTCAGTGAGCTTGCGGTAGCCATCACGAGATGATCACGCGTTGAATGCGTGAAGGAGACTGATTGACTGAAGACTGTGACAGTGTGACTCACCACACTAACCCGGCGTTGCGCTGTTGCCAGATCTCAATGCTGAAAAGTATGAAAATATACAATGAGAAGCAAATATTAATTATAAATATTTAAATTTATGAAATGCATAAATTATAGCAATATATATGCAGGGTTGGCTGGTTTAACCCAAATGGTTTAAACCATTTGGTTTAAACCATGGTTTAAACCATTAAAAAAAAACATGTTTTTCTGTTTTTTTTTTGTTTTTTTATAATTTCAATTTTTACAACACAAATTATTTAATTCATAAACTAATAGCTCTAAAACTAAAACTTATATTTATATTGATAAGACCTAAAAACCATCAGTTCAGGGTAGCCTAGTATGTACGGTAGTATATAATATAGCTACCTTGCACTAGCAGGCCTATTTAATAGTGGCATTGCACATAAAAGGATTGAAGTTACCTGTATCAATTACATTATAAACGCATGTAGCTACAAATATAAATGTTGTTATTAGGTTTATTTTCATTTTTGTGAAGTTAGCACTTCTTACATCTAACATCTTCCAATAAAAAATGAGACAGTCAGCAATTCTAATTTCTGAGTACCAGTACCTAATTGAGTTCTGAGTTTTTTTTGTTTTTTTTTAAAACAGTTTTTTTTTTTTTTTTTTAAACCATGGTTTTTTTCAACCCTGTATATATGTAATAGTGCCATGGTTACAGGTTTCCCAGATAAATCCATTATTTCGAACACACGGTACAACAGAAACGGTCGATGCGGAACCTCTAAATGTACTTCGATCGGGCTCAAACTTCATATTTAGGGTTTTCTCATCCAACCAAACAATATGACTAAGGGCCATTCGAAATTTCCAAATTCTAAAAACTGCCCCTATAGAGTGTGGCACCCTAACCACCATATACAGTATACAACACACACACACACACACACACACTGTATATATATATATATGATGAATAAAACCACTTCTCTTCAACAATTTGAAACTTAATTTCCTCCCACTTAGACTTTAGAAAAGGTAAACAATATGACCTTTTGGTTATATTGCATGGCTTGCATGGTGAGGAATATCAAAAGATATAGAGAGACCAAAACACCACTTTTCGTTAGATCAATGGCGTTAAGTAACGTTGGATCTGTTCAGTAGTTGGATGGGTGACTGTTCTCTGCGTTCAGATGATGTAGTGACCAGTTTCCGTATTTTTTGCGTTGTCGATTTAAAATTCCACTTTGAGTTAACTTTGGATCTACGGTGCTGGTTCGTTTCCACCGATCCGACCGCAATAAAATACAGTTATGTTGATTCAGATGTTTGGTGAAAGTCCTTAAAAATCCCTAAAAGTCTCTAAAAATATTATTTAAATATATATACCAGACATGTCGGTAAAATTTGTGTGAATAGGCTAAGATGTTGTTCAGTTTACCTCACTCGGATTAAAGATGTTTGGGTACCAAATGGATGGAAATATAGAGTACCTAATTCCAAGGTTATCTGGACTCAACTCTAGGAAGGCGTACGGTCTTGATGGTGTCCCTTCTGTTGTTTTCAAGAACTGTGCTTCTGTGCTGACACCCTACCAAGGTAAACTCTTTCGTCTTTGTCTTTCATCTGGTACTTTTCCCTCCTGCTGGAAATTCGCTTTCATTCAGCCTATCCGAATGAGGGATAACCGCTTTCAACCCTCCAACTATCGTCCAATTGCTTTGATTTTTTGTCTTTCTAAAGTTTTTGAATCTATCCTTAATGGGAAGATTCTTAACCACTTCTCTACCCACAGTCTTCTTTAAGATCGTCAATATGGGTTCCACAGTGAGGGATCGTCAGTATGGGTTTCTGTTCTTCGGATTATGTTTTCAATCATTTATATCAGTATAACACATACATATATATGTACGTACGTACGTGAATATATAGCCAATATACATTATACATTACTGCAGTTTTATTTTTTAGTAACTGAGAGACATTTTTCACACCCGCAGACGGTTCGAATCCCACGCAAAGTTCCAGTGGTAATTTCCTTCCATCATGACAGTCGTCGTTCCGAAGTGAGCCAAACAACCTCAAATATTATCATCATCATCTCAATAAAAAATTATTTTACTGCGTAATATAGTGTACTGTAAATAAAGTAACACTAGAGATTCTGCATTCTATTCGCCATATTTGATGATTACACAGTTCAACAAAGCTTCTGTTCCTCTGGTATTGTTAGGTGTTCCTTACTGACATTTTAGTGCTGATCTCGAAATAATAGTGAAATTTTCCATTACCCACAGTTATAATATATAATATATATATATATATATATATATATATGCAATAGAATCACAGAACATGTGATCTTTTTAATAAGCAAACAACCACAGGGAAAAGGAAAAGGAAACACGAAATCCGAGCGCTTTCGTGATATTCACATCTTCAGGGACAAGAAGAAATAGACAGAATTTACCAAGTAAATGAGTTAAATACACAAGCGAAAAATTCCCCAATAGGCAACTCAATTTAAAAAACAATAAAACAATCTAAAGATTTTTTCCAATAGATAACTTAATCTAAAGGCTACTAAATTATTGAATACATAAAAACTATATAAAGAAATTAGACAATTAACATGTACACAAAACAAAAATATTATACAGTTATTAGAAATAGTATTTAATAAAACAGGCAATTAAGTGGCAAGAATCTAAGGAAACAAAAAACATGGTGTGCAATCGTCGTCACGTGCTCCTTCCAGAATATTCCAAATATCTAAAAACAATCTAAAAAATATTTTCAATAGATAACCTGTTCAAAAGTCTAATAAAGTATCAAGTACATGACGACTATATAAAAGAAATAATACAATTAAAATGTACACATAAAAATGTTAACAATTATTAAAATAATATTTATTTAATTAAAGCAAACAATTAAGTGGCAAGAATGCGGTCAAAATAATACACCACTTTTTTAACAATGTACGAGTCTAATTTATAAAGCCCAGGCTAATATTAAGAACAAATTCAGCATTATTCTTGATCACACTCGATTCAAGTATATTTCTACTAACAATAGATTTACTAAAACTTAATTTGGAGGCATTTTTCCAGTCAATGGGATGATTAGTATCTCTTACGTGGATGAAAATGGCGTTAGATTCCTGGCAGGTTCTTAGACTGTATTTATGCTGCTTAATACGTAACTCAAGCGTCTTGCCAGTTTGACCAATGTAAAATTTATTACATATTGTGCATGGAATTTTATATACAGAACCCTGTTCACTTAAAGGGGTTTTTAATCAATGAATTCTCAATTACATCTAAATTTCTGAACACGATATTTACGTTAAAAGTCCTCAGCAGTTTCGGCAGATCAAGGAAATTTTCTCTAAATGGTAACGCTAAGACGTTTTTTGTGGTATAAGAAGTCTTGTCTTTTACCTCGTAGAAGGGTTTCTTTGCCATTTTTAAAGATTTATCTATGCAGTTCTTTGGCTATTTTAAATCAGACGCAATTTTATATATTTTACTAATTTCATCATCAATGAACTTTGGGCTACAAATTCGTAAGCATCTTAAGAACAAAGTAGAAAAAACGGTTCGTTTTACGTTAATGTGGTGAGCCGAATAATAATGTATATAGGAACAATTACTATTAGTGGGTTTTCTGTAAATATTGTACTTCAACTTTTTTCCAGACCTATATATTAAAACATCTAAAAATGAGATCGTTGAGTCTTTTCTATTTCAACTGTAAAATTGATAGAGGGAGTTAAATATTAAGCAAATGATCCCGGGTTCGATTCCTGGAGGTACTCATTTTTCATTTGCTCGTTCTCCCTCCTCATCTTGTGCGGAACGCTCTTCTACACAAGCGTCGTTCTTTACATTAATTATACTGTGTGTTGTTTGCAGTTAAAATGTATATGTACGGCATGCGAAGGTGCCCCTCAGGGCATTTGATTCCGCTCGTATGTAGGAGAATTACGAGTACTGACTAATCGGGGTCCTTGGTGCAGTGGTTAGCATATCCGATCGGCAATTGGGTGATCCCGGGTTCGATTCCTGGGAGGTACCTCATTTTTCATTTGCTCGTTCTCCCTCCTCATCTTGTGCGGAACGCTCTTCTACACAAGCGTCGTTCTTTACATTATATATATATATATAATATATATATATATATATATATATATATATGAGGCAATTAATAAAATTCATTTTTGCTAATTTTATTTTCAAAAATATACATAGATCACACGCAGACATTTAACATTTTTATTATTACATTATAGTTCAACTGTATACAACCGTAAATTGTCAATAACATGAGATTACACTCTCCAGAAAAACAGCTACAATACCGGGGTGCCCAACCAGTTGATCGTAATCCAAATATTTTTTAGTCGATCTCAGGGCAGAAATGGGTATTGCAACAGCTACTATCGAAAATAATGGTGAGAAGGAAAGAAAATGCCAACGAAGATACGAGCAACGATTAGTAATTCATAACTAGTTATCGGAATCTAATATCTTATCAACATTTTAAAAATTATCCTCTGTTTCAAAAATTGGCAAGTTTGTCCTTTTCTTATAATAGAGTATAGAAAATAATTATGAAGTGGGACACGGTTGCAGTTATAATGGATGGAGAGTGAGAAGAGGTGGGGATGGAAGGCAGTTTAGTACGGTCAGGACTACTCTTGGTCAGTTTAACAGTAGCTCAGTTCTCCAAAATGGTTGGACACCCTTCATCTACACTCTACAATATATATATATATATATATATATATATATATATATGGGATGAATTTAACAATTAAACACACGAAATAAATAAATAATGCATATCCATACAGAAAAATTAAAAGCGATTCTAAGGTCTTTCGTGTATTCAACAATACCCCTCGTCAGGGGATGAGAAAAGCAGCATATATATATATATATATATATATATATATAGGGTGTCCGAGAATTATCTGTACAATTTTTGGCTGTTATTAAAAGTCATCCATGAAGTTTAGAAATTCCAGTGTTGTCCCATTTTACAGAGAATTTCATTAAGTTTTTTCTGATACCAAGTTTTGACAAGTTTTTTAGAAATTCCAGTGTGTCCGAAAATTATCTGTACAATTTCATCTTTTAATAAAATTCTTGATAACAACACGTAAAATTCTTAAAAAAATTATTTAGAATCTGTATTTTCAAATGTTTCTTTTATTAAAGTAACGTTGTTACAAACATTCGATATGTGCACCATTAGTGATTCGCAAAACATCCAATCGATACTCCAAATGTTGCCATGTACGCTGCAGCATATCCACATCAATTCGCTCAATAGCAGCTGTGATTCTTGCTTTTAAATCATCAATGTCTGTCACCCGCGTACATTTCTAAACAACTTGTCAAAACGTGGTATCAGAAAAAACTTAATGAGATTCTCTGTAAAATGGGACAACACTGGAATTTCTACACTTCATGGTTGACTTTTAATAACAGCCAAAAATTGTACAGATAATTCTCGGACACCCTGTATATATATATCTGACTATGTACTGCGTAAACGAAATAGTTAGGAAAGATGAGCAAGAAATTAACAAGTACTGATTAAACATTGTTTGGTACCAGTACATAGATAATGTTACGCCTTTGGCCTGACAATTTGGATGTTGATGAATACCTTGATATGCTCAATAATTTAGTTTCATCTATAAAATTTACTTTTGAAAAGGAAAATTTGAAGATGCACAAATCAATTCAAATTTAAAGTTTTTCGCAAGCCTACTAATAATAACTCTCATGCTTACTTTCATTCTGACCATCATCCCTCCATAAAATTTTCTATTTTTTTCTTCTATGTTTTCTCAGAGTATTAAGAGTTGTTAGTCCCGAATTTTTAGATTCTGAGGTATGGAGTATTATGAAGACTGGTATCAAACTACGTTATCCTAGTTCATCTTTAGAACAAAATTTTATAATAGCGTAATTTACAAGGAATTTGATCATAAAAATATCCTTAGCCTCCCTTATCATGGAACTAGAATAGATATAAACAATGTGACTCATTTTAAATAGATTAAACTGGTAAAAACTTTAGACGATAGAATAAACGAACAAAAATGTTTGTAGAATGGCGAATAATTTTAACGCATTGTTTAACCGAATGTATAGACATAATCATAATATTAACCGGGAGAAGTCTAAAATTCTAGTAAAAAATAAGGATATAACGGAAAGGAACATTCTGGAATGTGTATTCAATTCATATACTTTCAATGACAGTTCGGAACGTATAAAATGGATCCCATCTTGTTAAAATATCTTCGTCTTTTAATTGGTACTTATTAATTTTTGCTACTTTTTCCTAACTATTTCGTTTACGGTGTACAGCGATAATATACAAATATATTTTCGGCTTCTTGCCTTTTCTTTTCATTCTCTGACGAGGTGTATTGTTGAATACTCGAAAGACCTCGGAATTGTTTTCCATTTTTCCTCGTGAGTGTGCATCATATACATATATTATATATAATATACGAGGTTAAAAACTATAGATAATAATAAATGCTGTTATTATTAGAGAACATTGCAAACGTACGTAGAGCTCTGACGTATATACTCTGAGAAATTTTACGTTGTTACACACAATAAATATGTTAAATATAATTAATAGTTTTTAAATTCAGTGACAGTTTCATTAACTTAAATTTATGGTACGAACATCCAACGAATAACAGTAATTAATTTGTAAGCAATACTGAGTACGGTTGAAATTATTTGTTGAGAGAGAGAGAGAGAGAGAGAGAGAGAGAGAGAGAGAGAGAGAGAGAGAGAGAGAGTTTTCACGCAGGAATAGAAGTAACAGTAGAATACAGAACATACAAGGTTCACTCCCTCCTCTGCCATCCGCTAGTGACAGAAATAGTTGTCAGAGAAGAGTTACAAGAAAGTAGGAAAAAGTATAATGAAAAGAATAACTTCAGAGTTCACTCACACCATACGTACACTTATCCAGTGTACCCATTTACGCATTAGAGGACAGTGAAAAATAAAGGATAGCATTACTACTTAATCTAATCTACATCATATATTCCTTAAAGAAATTTTTATTTATTTGTTTATTATATATATATTTATTTTTGCTTATTTATTTTATTAAAGTAATACATTACATAAAAACACTTTCTTAATATTAACATAATTTTAGTTGGATACACACACACACACACACACACACACATATATATATATATATATATATATATGATATACACACAGACCGTACATGGAACAAGGAACTCTTCTAGGATAATTAAATCCACTATAGTCCGAATGTTATGTGCCTTGAAAAGTGGACGCTCAATTCTGCCAGTTGAGGTTTAAGTTTTGGTTTTGGCTAAAAATATAATAGTTACCCCTTTTTCTTTGATTTATTCAATCCGACGTGAATGCAACGAGTCTTTTACTTATATTGAGGTTCTGAATGTAGTGGGGCTAGGCTGCTTTAAACCCTAGATCCATGTCCCAAAGCTGGATCCTGTCTGCTTTGCAGATAGCTGGTGAGGGAAGCTATATTTATGGGACCTCTTTGCGAGAGACCCGTTGCCCACGTCGGGCTTGCATCATGAAAAAGAAAAACTATGGTATTTGTCATTTACCATTACTTATTCGGACTATAGCGGATTTAATTATCCTAGAAGAGTTCTTTGTTCCATGCACGGTCTGTGTGTATCATAAAAAGCTCAGGGAACCATTCTGAGTTCATTCCCATATATATATATATATTATGACATTGCATTTTATATTTTATGCAAGAGAAGAACAAATATTTCTCCTTAACTTAATTAACTTGGTTAACTTAATTCCTTAACTTAATATTACTTTAAAAATATTCATATTTAACTTAAATTATATTTAGCACAATGAGAACTAATGTCATTGAAAAAATGTTGAACATTTCAGTCACATTTATATATATATATATATATATATATATATATATATAACAGGGTGTCCGAGAATTATCTGTACAAGTTTTGGCTGTTATTAAAAGTCAACCATGAAGTGTAGAAATTCCAGTGTTGTCCCATTTTACAGAGAATCTCTAAGTTTTTTCTGATACCAAGTTTTGACAAGTTTTTTAGAAATTCCAGTGTGTCCGAAAATTATCTGTACAATTTCATCTTTTAATAAAATTCTTGATAACACACGTAAAATTCTTAAACAAAATTATTTAGAATCTGTATTTTCAAAAGTTTCTTTTATTAAAGTAACGTTGTTACAAACATTCGATATGTGCACCATCAGTGATTCGCAAAACATCCAATCGATAATCCAAATGTTGCCATGTACGCTGCAGCATATCCACATCAATTCGCTCAATAGCAGCTGTGATTCTTGCTTTTAAATCATCAATGTCTGTCACCCGCGTACAAAAAAGAAAAAACTTGTCAAAACTTGTTATCAGAAAAAACTTAATGAGTTTCTCTGTAAAATGGAACAACACTGGAATTTCTACACTTCATGGTTAACTTTTAATAACAGCCAAAAATTGTACAGATAATTCTCGGACACCCGGTATATATATATATATATATATATATATATATATATATATATATATATATATTATATATATTAGCAGTCTAGCAAATTGCTAAACATAGTCAAAGGGACATTTAATTGGCCGACATTTTGTGGATAAGATTAAGTTAATTGAGTTTTAGTTAAGGTTAACTACACTACAGAGAAGTCAATAACATTTCTTGTCAATTTCCGATACGTCCATACTACTCCTAATGTCCGTTTCATTCACATTTAATTTGTATCCTTGAAGAAAATTACGGACAAATATGAGCTGTAAATCCTTTGAATTGAAGCATAGGAAATGTTTCTGTATGTTTACTCTGTAAGAAGTGAAGTTCTTTATGATATGTAAAGTTCAAACTGTTTGGTTTCCTATTACGTGTCAAAACAGTTTGAGGAAAAGTTCCTTTCAGAATTAGATCCCAAATTGGGGACAGCACAGACACTAACAGGAAAGTTACTGGATCTCTTTTTGACTCTATATAAACAAAAGGGGAAACTATTCGGTCAATGTTCTGAACCTTTTATTACCCGCAACGATAAAGTTACAGAAAGACCATTTACGTATTTCGACTTTAATACTTTACGAACTTCCCGGTTCACAATACATTCATTATATGAGGCCCTCCAAGGAAGAAGTGGCTAAGCGACAACAGTAAAAAACGCCAGTAAACGCAATTAAAGTTGTACCAAATTTGAAAGTGACGTAACTTTTGAAGATAATCCGTCGAAATAGCTTCAAAAGTTCAAAAGTTATTCCACTTTCAAATTTGGAACAACTTTAACTGCGTTTTCTGGCGTTTTTCACTTTTGTCGCTTAGCCACTTCTTCCTTGGAGGGCCTCATATACCAAATGATTCATTATTTTAACATTTATTAATAATTAAAACATTGATGCATATTACAAAGATTTACGTACGTGACACATACATGAATTGATTAGGAGCACATGTATAATCGTAATAAGTTGTACAGTTTACTCTACAATATACACACACACACAGTGTATATATATATATATATATATATATACACAGGGTGAGTTAAAAGTCTGGAAACATAGGAACTATGCTTTTCAATTCAAATATACATACTCGTATATATGTTCATTGAAAAGCATAGTTCCTATGTTTCCATATTTTGACTCACCCTGTATATGTATGTATATATATATATATATATATATATATATATATATATATATATCATAAAAATTATACTTAAAATATTATTCAAGCTTTTTCTTTAAAACAAAGTTCATTAGAAATTGAAATAGAGTAAGTCATTTTGAAGTATTATTAATAAGATGATTTAAAGTTATATTGTTTTTAAGTAATTTATAAGATCAATTAAAAAATACATAGTTTATTATAATACTGTATGTACTATATACTACAATAAACACACACACACACACACCACCTGCTGAATTAACATCTCTATTATTCGGACGTTTCGGGAGGTCTATTCCACATCGTCAGTGAAAGCAACTCTATAATAGAGCAAAAAACGCATTTGGAAAATAAAATTCGCGACAAGTACAAATTTTTACTGGTATAATCTCGGTTTACATTTGACATTAAATAGAATAGAGCCACGCTTCTCAAACTAGGGGTCGCGTAAATATTATTGGGGGTCGCAGAAACATTTGAAAATATTATTTTTTTCATAAATATACAGTGTTAGTACCTACTGTTTTTATGACATTGAGTGAAGGGTCGCGAAAAAATTTGTCTGATCCAAAGGGGTCGCAAGTGAAAAAAGTTTGAGAAGCCCTGGAATAGAGTACAAAATGGCATGAAATAAAACAAATGTAAAGCAAATGTCAAATGTAAACCGGTATTATACCAGTAAAAATTTTTACTTGTCGCGAATTTTAATTTCCAAATACTGGAATTGTTTTTTGCTTTATTATACTGTATACTGTAGTTGCTTTCACTGACGATGTGGGATGGACCTCCCAAAACGTCTAAACAATAAAAATGTTAGTTCAATTGTTGGTCTTCCTTTCCTGCTGAAGTGTCAGTTCCCTACGAACAAAACTCCTTCTCGAAATTATATATATATATAAAAGAAAGAAAATACATAAACCGAAATAAAACTTTTAAAATTTATCCAATACAGGTGCAAAATTCTGCAAGGTTTTGTTTCTCTCTCGTTGAATTCCAAGTGTTTCATCCTCAGATTGGCATTGGGGTTTCTTTTCGTAGGTCTTCTTCTTCCTCGCCAAGTATACTGACACGAGAGAACTTCGCGGATGCAAAACCGGAAATTGTGCGACATGAAACAATACAGAATTGGATTAAGAGCCGAATTTAAGTAGGTCAGAGCTTGGGTCAGAGGCGTGGCTAACAGCGCTTCGTTTGTAGTTATTTTGTATCCTGAATAGTAATATAGTAACATTTTTCGAAGGTGATAAGGAAGATTACACACCGCGAAACATGTTACAACTGCTACTAATAACTTAACAACTTTTCGCCATCTTTGAATAATATCCTTGGAGCGATAAGAGCATTCTTCATTTTGCTTCGGTTTTACTTGTCCTAACTGCGCATTCAAGGGGGATTTCGAAGCTCCTCTGTGACACCTCAGTTTAGGCGTAGCATCTTCGCAAGGCTTCTCTTTGCTGGCTTCGTAAACGTAGGTACTGTAGGTATCTAACGCTGTAGAACTAAAACTTTTTTGAGCCTTGCTGGAATTCAAAGATCTCTGCACCCCCTGGTTTTCCGCATTTGAAACTGGATCTACCGTATGGCGGCGAATGGTGTGCTCGATCTGAACGCCATTTACCCACAGATATCTCGCAATTCGAAGATACAAAACGGAAATCACAGTTAGAGGAACTAAATATAAAAGAATGAAGCTTATGGTGTCAAAAGTTCTGGAATCAAACATTCCTCTATCTGCCAAACAGATCACTTCATAATAAGCGTTGTTAAGTTTATGAGTAACTGCTCGGAAGTACAGAAGTCTCGGGCAACAATAAATTCCACTTGATATCCAAACGATGAATAAAGCTATCTGCAATTGAAGATAACAAAAATGGAATTGCATTAATTTATTATGATTACATTTTCCACGAAGGAACGCAAAACTGGGACCTATTTTAATATGATACACTTATAGTGTCACAAAACAAATTATCGCAATCCGAGGGCACAGGAATCAATTCTCGCGGACGGAGTGAATTTCTGGTCCAAAATTCTGAAGCTATATTATGTTAGTCAACCCAGACACACGTAAGGGAACATGATCGAATCACTGGGTTCAACAACATGAGCGTAGGCGAGGTCTAGTTTTTCTTTTAGAAATAAGTGATTCGTTGAAGAGGCTTGTTTGTCAATAACCTCAAAAAAAGAATAGTTTATACGGGTTGGTTCTTTTATCACTTATTCACTTTTATTTTTTACAATACATTTTTACAAAAATCTAAATAAAAATTAGAATGAAAACCATTAAGTCCTGTGCAACTTTCACTATAACTTCTAATAGCTTGAGGGCCACATTAGGTCATATTATTTATATATATATATATATACACACAGGGTGTTTCAGGAGGAAAGGTCAATACTTCGGGAGGTGATAGTATCGGTCATTGTGAGAAAAAAGATCATATGAACATGTGTCTAATTCTGAATGGTTACGGAGATAGAGCTGTTCGAATCTACAAATACAAAAGCATTGTTAATGGTAATCAAGAAAGAGAAACCAATTACTGTTTCTAACATTTAATGTTTAAACATTGGCATTTTGAATGGTATCAGATACAGAAATGACAAATTTGTTACAGTTTACAATACGTTTTCGAAAATCCCACCGTCAACCTCAATGCACTTTGCAACTCGTGTGCGAAGATCGCGTGTTGTTCGTCTGAGTTGATCTTGACGTTCCTTTATGCGGGCAGCAGCATCCAAAATGCGCGCGAGCAATTCGTCTCGTGTATCCACCTTTCTTTTGTAAACTTGACTTTTCATCCACCCTACAAACAATAATCTAACGGAGAGAGGTCTGGAGACCTTCGTGGCCATTGAATGGGATCACCGCGGGGGAGAGGAAGAGCTGCGCGCGCATCAGATTCAAACAGCTCTATCTCCGTAACCATTCAGAATTAGACACATGTTCATATGAACTTTTTTTTCTCACAATGACCGATACTATCACTTCCCGAAGTATTGACCTTTCTTCCTGAAACACCCTCTGTATATATACACACTGTGTATATATAATATGACCTAGTAAAAACCATACTAATAATAATGATATTATAGTAGCAATAATATTAATATTTGAAACATACGGATCACCTGAAGATCAGGGCCCCCAGCCTTCTTCAGTTAGCTTTATAAAGCTAACTAACGAAAATATCATGACCTAACCTAACCAATCGTCAAGGGCGTACAGTTGACCTAACGATTGGTTAGGTTAGGTCGTGATATTTTCGTTAGTTAGCCTTATAAGGTTAACTAAGGAAGGCTGGGGGCCCTGATCTTCAGGTGATCCAAACATGCTACATTGAATTATTCATGCGTGTTTCATTTTATATTTGTTTAGCTTTATTATTAGTCAAATGGTTAAATATATTTATAATTTAAATGACGCAAGCACGAATCTTCGGAACCGTAAGTTCCGAACCCTCGTAGTATTATGATATACGTACCATAAGGTTTCTCTGCCTGAGGATGGTTTTTGCTTTGAACGGGCTCATGATGGCAATGTATCTTTCAATGCAATTTACCACGAGAATCATCACAGAGGAAGTGTACGACAGGGCATGGATGAAGTTGTACATTTTGCAGAAGAAGTTGCCGAAAATCCACCTTCAAAGGTAAAATTCATTACCACACGTTTCTTCACGTGATCACACAAAATGTGAACTTTAAAAAAAGGTGTGCCATACTCTCTATTAGAATGTCACGTAATGTTCCTAATATCTTTCATGTAAGAATTGCCATATAAAAAGAACTTCACTGCCTCGTGTGTGTGTGTATATATATATATATATATATTAGGGTAGTCCAAAATTTGGGCTAAAATTTCAAAATAGTTGGAAATGCTCTCCACATGGCTGCTCTTATTCCTTTATATGTGGTGATTTTGTGCAAAATATCTATCGATTCAGTACATAATAAGAGGTCGCTATGATTTTCACATTTTCAATTAATTAATTAGCTAATCATTTTCTACCCGCTTCTTTTTAGAGGACGCGGCAGTCACGCCACATTGACTCCGCCCACCTTTCGGAGGATGATGCAATTGTTCGATTTCTTGTATAATGCTGTTTGCGAATCAGACAAATCATTTACTCGTGCATCATTTCAAGTTTAAACTTGTTGGAGGACGGTTTTAAGTTCGTTCAAACTTCAAGAGCTTAGGAATAGTATCTCGTGTAAGTATTAATTCATATATAATAATTACTAATTCATATAATATAATTATTAATTTATATATATTAAGTATTAATTCATATGTATTATATTTATTCAGTATAAAAAAAAAATATATATATATATATAATATATATATATATATATTTATGTTCTTTATATGCAAATTTATAACCGGTAAAGATGTTGCGATTAAATTAAATGATTAAAATTGTAAGGTATATCTTATGTCTCTTGAAGTTTATTATTTACTTAGCCAAATTTTTAAAAATATATTTAAGAATATCTTCCTACCCATCAACCACTAACCACTGTAACCAATTTTTTTACTTTATTTATTTCGACTTTGTAATTTTTTACTTTAACACTTATATAATTGTGCTTTGGTGCTAAACGGTTAATGCATTATTTTCTCTCATTTTTCAGGTTATGGCTAGAAGTACTCGCTCATCTGCAGAAAACGTGGGTTCTAGGAAAGCTCAGCAACGAGTTATCAACTGCAAGGCTACCCACATGTGGTGATGTGCTTCGTTTGGTTCAGTTTCACCACCATGAAACTACAACTTGGCCTGCAAAGAGGCCCTGCAAGTATGGCAGAGAGCAAGGATTCCTACACAGCGAGTCGATTCCTGCGTTAAGAAGCTGTCAAAGCTGTACGAAGAATTCCTTGCGTTGAAGAAAAACCGCAAGACGCAGCTACAAAGCTGCAGAGTGAAAGAGAGCATGTTCCAATAGACTCTCTCAGAGTTTTTCGACATTGCCTCGAAGGACGCCTTGAAGGTGATAGACAATGAAGAAAACCGCCAATTCCTGATGATGCAACGAGAAGACGTATTTTCCTGCAGTATGGCAGGCACTGACAAGATTAATTTTGCCAAGGAATACCGTAAGAGATGTCGACAGGAGAAAGATGCTGACAAAGCTCAATTTACAAAGAAAGAGAGGCTGCATTCCAGGCTGGAGCTGCTGCTCTTCCATCATCCAGCACATCCACTTCCCTCTGAAGAATTCAACGCTGAAGACGATGATTATCGTCCGTCGACTTCGACCGGAAAAGCAGATGTACATTCTCATCCTCCGAAACTAAACAATATCTTCACATCACCAGATGTGGTTGCTGCTCTTGATGGCGTCAACCTTCCCGATCGAGGAGCAGTCTTCATTGCTGGATCAGTCGCTCAAGCCCTGAGCTATGATATTTCTACAATGACTCTTTCACGCAGCTCCATCCGTCGCTCAAGGAGGCAAGCAAGGCAGGCAGCAGCCAAAGAGGATCAAGCTTCGTTTACTCTCGAAGGACCCCTTCTTCTTCACTGGGATGAGAAACTACTTCCCGACATCGGCGGCGCAAAGGAAACAGCCGAACGAACCGCGGTAATCGTTATGGGAAATAGGATGGAGAAACTCCTAGCCGTGCCAAAAATACAACGAGCTACAGGAGAAGAACAGGCCAAGGCTTGCATTTCGACGATTGATGACTGGAATCTTCGCGGTGAGATCCAAGGTCTCGTATTTGACAACTGCGTCTAATACTGGCCTTCACAGGGGAGCCTGTACCATGATGAAAAAGCAGTAGGGAGGGAACTTGTCTGCATCGCTTGTCGACATCATATCCTTGAAGTCGTCTTGTCAAACACCTGCAACGCACTTCTTGGACCCACAGGTGGCCCGGAAATGACTGTCTTTAAACGTTTTCAGAAAAAATGGCCATCACTTCAGAAGGATTCAAACAACCTATTCAGAGATCCAAAGATGTTCTAGCTTCGAGAGGAAATGATCCAGTATTTCACAAAGGCACTGGAGTCTAAACAATCGCGTGATGACTACGATGAATTGCCACGACTCTGCCTCACCTTTCTCGGGTGCCTTGATGAGAAAGAAGTCGAGGTCCGCGCTCCAGGACCAACTCACCATGCACGCTGGATGGCCAAGGCCATCTACGTCCTCAAAATTTATCTGTTCAAGCATCAACTACAGCTGACAGCACGTGAGACGGAGAATATCACCGAGCTCTCTCTGTTTATCGCCTTGGTCTACGCACGTTTTTGGAACGAGGTCCCCGCCGGAATCAACACTCCTTTCAACGATATTCTGCTTCTTAAAATCTTGCAAAAGTACCCAAATCAGACCATTTCCAAAGCAGCATCCATAGCTCTTCAACGGCACCTGTGGTATCTTGGAGAGCATCTCATCGGCCTTGCATTCTTCGATCCTAGAGTCGATGCCGAGACCCAACGGAAGATGGTCGTAAACCTCCAACGTAACGAGAATATCACTGTTACTCGTCGATTGAAACTTGAAGGAAACATTGAAGATTTGAATTTGTATGAAATGGTCACCAAAAGGACCCTGGGAATCTTCAATCTGTTAAAGAAAGAAAGAAGGAAGGCAGCGGAGGATACCTTCCTGAGGACCGATCCCAATTCCTGGACGGAAGATGATTGCTTTCAAGAGTTTCGACGCATAACGATCAACCTAAAAATTGTCAATGATTCGGCGGAGATGGGTATCGCCCTTATCAAGGCATATAATACATCTTTGACGAAGGATGAAGAATAAAAACAATTCATCCTCCGATTACACGTAGTAGCAAAACATCGCCAAGACTACTCATCGTCTTCGAAGGAGTCAGTGATGAAGTGTTAATCTAAGTAATGATGTATATTATAAATGAATGATAAATGTAATTTTCTATCAAACATATCATTTTTGTTCTTTGAAAATTAATCTGCTTTCTTTAAGAGTTATTCTGTTTTCTAAAAAAAAATAAGCTGTTTTCTTTGAGATTTAATCTGTTTTCAAACAAATAAACTAGTATTTGCCCTTGTTTTTTTAATTTCTTAACCCAGAAGATCAATCTACTAGAAAACGAGTAGTAAAATGAAATTCATAGCGACCAGTAAATATCACTCAGGCTGAAATTTGGCATGGAGATGTTTGATAGATACAGGAACAGGAACAGCCATGTGGAGGTAAAAAATTTAATTTTTTAATTTTTTGAACCACCCCTATATATATTATTTTATTTAATTATTTATTTTATTATTATTATTATACAGAGCTGGGCACTTGCGGTTTTTTTTTGCGTTTTTTTTGCGGTACTGCGGTACTGCGGTACTACTACCGCACTACCAAACCGGTACCGCATAACGCAGTACCGCAAAGGATCGCTGAAAGTACAGCACTACCGCTACCGCATTCAAATTTCACGCGGTACTTTCCGCGGTACCGACCAACACGGTAGTACCGTATATATATACGAGGTGTAGCTTTGAATACACGAAAGGCCTTGGAATCGTTTTTCTTTTTCCTTGTGGGTTTGCAGCATTTATTCATTTCACGTTTTATTGTGAAATTCATCCCATATATATATATATATATATATATATATATATGGAATGAATTTCACAATTAAACGTGAAAATGATAAGTGATGCACACCCACAGGGAAAAAGAAGAAGCGATTCCAAGACCTTTTTGTTTTCCCTGGGGTGTGCTTTTTATATATATATATGCTCGGACAAATATTTCTCCAGATAAAGCCTTCATATGTATAAATTACTTTACAATGTAATATCTTTTTCTGTTTCTTCTTTCTTATTCCTGATTCTACACACACACACACACACACATATATATATTAGTGGTGGACCGGATATCCGCATCATTTTCAACATCCGCATCCGCACTTCTGACTGCGGATGTTATGCGGATATTACCTCTAATAAATTATGCAATTTACAATTAAATTAGCTTATAAAGTAGCTTATAAGGCCCAGTCATGCACATTTCATGTAAAGTATTAATTATTTATTAATGAACAAACAAATATATAAACCTGAAAATATAAATACGTGGTAAGACAGAAAATTGAATGAAACTTGTTTAATTGAATTTTCTGTGGCTGAAACTCTTGAGAAAGTTATTATTTTTATCATAATGATTTAATGAAAACATTAATGTTAATTTTAATTCTTATGCATTGCCTGCCATAATAGTAATATCACGAAATTTGAAAAATTATGTCATATATTCGTAATTCTATATTATATTGATAGATTAACTAAAGATCCGCATCCGCAGATGTTGAAAAACTGACGTCCGGTCCACCACTAATATATATATATATATATATATATATATATATATATATATATATATATATATATATACTTTATATATATATATGTAAATGTGTGTGTTGTGTGTGTGTGTGTAAGATCAGCACGAGGAAACATTATTATTATTATTATTGTTGTTTAGAATGTGAAATATTCTCCTCAAACTACATCGGATGAAGATAAATTTCCTCTTACAGTAATTGTGTCCAACATTTTGGAAGGTTAACTTAAAAAACTATAGATTTAACTATATACAAACAATCTTTTATGTTGAACTGGAAGATATGTTATCTCAACTATAACTGAAGCGATATCCGGATTATTGAGTGACAGCAATTTTAGCAATTTATCGACGGTGATATTCCGAAATCTCGTAAGTAGCAAAACTCCAATTTTACAGATGGAAAAGTAACTAATATTTAATGTCTACTCTAAATCCTGTCCACTGTGTCTACTTTCAAGCTGAAAGTATAAATGAGCTTAAATGTACGCTGTAAATTAGAAAGTATTTATGGGATACACTGTTAGTGCATCGAAAGTAGATGAAGCGGTTCGCTTCTGGACGATTTCTTTGAAATTTATAAATAAAATAGAAAGAAAGAACACTTTTAAGAAGTAAAACAAACCTTTCGTATTAACTTCGAGGATCACTTTAACATATTGCTTCCCAAAGCATTCGGGAAGCAATATGTTAAAGTGATTAACGCTGTGAAGCAATATGTTAAAGTGATTAACACTGGGAAGCAATATGTTAAAAGTGATTAACACTGGGAAGCAATATGTTAAAAAGAGAAAGGTTGGTTGGTTAGAAAGAGGTTGGTAATCTAGAAGATAACCTACCGACCGTAAACAAAGCTATAAATGCCCTAACCGGGCATTCTTTATATATTTAATGTAGGTTAACTGACTGTCCGGTTAGGTCAACTGAATGCCCAGTTAGGTCAACTGTACGCCCTTGATTGGTTAGGTTAAGTCGTGATATTTTCGTTAGTTTTAACTAAAATATCACAACTTAACCTAACCAATCGTCAAGGGCGTACAGTTGACCTAACCGGGCATTCAGTTAACCTACATT
This sequence comes from Bathynomus jamesi, assembly GCA_023014485.1. Taxonomy (NCBI): domain Eukaryota; kingdom Metazoa; phylum Arthropoda; class Malacostraca; order Isopoda; family Cirolanidae; genus Bathynomus; species Bathynomus jamesi. The sequence continues at coordinate 128,429 of JAJOZX010005693.1, read as the reverse complement.
AAATATATGAAGAAAATGAAATGATGCAAAAAGTTGCTACTCAACTCGTACTTGTGGCAAATGATGTGGCGTGACCGATTCTTCCGAAATCCATTTTTTTACTTTGTGTGACCATAAGCGCAACAATTCTAATAAATTTACTTTCAATCTAATATTTTAACATGTTATGATTTACTTTTTATGCCTTTACTTTATTAAAGCGAACATTTTTTATCGTACTCCTTATCCTAAATATTGGGAAGCAATGTTAAGGTGATTAACACTGGGAAGCAATATGTTAAAGAGAGGTTCCTGGGAAGCAATATGTTAAAGTGATCCAACTTCCAAATACTACCTTCAGTCTACGAAAACTACCTCTAAATATTTTGCATTCAGAGTACATTTAAGCTAAATTATACTTTCATTTTGAAAGTACGCACAACAGACAGGATTTAGAGTAAAGGGAACGTTTTTGAGTTCAGACACAACTGTTACGATGACAAAAAAACAGAAGTGGATTCTGATAATTTGTACGATTATGTAACAACACGAATTACTTTTAAAGAAAACAACTAAATTTTTGGGGACGTGAAATTTACGATATTTTGGAATACCACAGAACTAGACTGAGCGCAGTCTGAAACTTTCTGTAATAAGTAAATATTAAAACAAACCGGAATTAAACTGATAAAACAGGAAGTAACACTTCCGAATAATCAACTTACGACTGGGCCAAGTAAAGAGAGAGGTTTTGCAGCACGCAAAAGATAATGACGCAGAAATCAGCAATCGCCAGATTAGTAAGGAAAAAATTAGTCGTAGAGCGCATGCGCGGATGAAGCCACATCACGATCAACACCAACAGATTTCCTGAAAAGAAAAATAATTTAAAACCGTAAGCATTCAATTATAATAAAGGAAAAAAATACGGAGAAACCTGAAAAATCATAATGATTTCTCATAAAATATAAATATATATTAAAACTATAAGAACTTTATTAGAGAAAAGTTTATTCAGAATCACAGTACAAATGTCAGAAATAAAAAGCGCCACGTCTACTGTATGCGTATGTTTATGAAGACTTGGCGCTTTTTAACCCTGACACACAGACTTCATGTATCTTCTTTCAGCTGTGCAACGATTGTACAGCTGAAAGACAATATATGTAAAGTATCGAAAGTTGTATTGTAAATCTCAATAATATATTCTCTAATAATGGGATTTTAATTTTACTTAATTATTGAAAACGTGTTTCTTGCGTTATCTCACGCCAGCATCCGTAGCTTAGTGGGTAACCGTTTCCCTATAAACGGTGTGACGACATTGAGGTCGAATCCCATTGTTGCTGGCAATAATACAGAAGTGAGAGCAATGAGACACATTAGTTGGCCTGAAAGTTGTGCCAGTTTCTGACCTTCTTAACTGATTAATATTATTTCGGTATCTCACAGTTACAGTATATATATATATATATATATATATATATATATATATATATATATATATATATAAAAGAACGACGCTTGTTTAGAAGAATGTCCGCACAAGAGGAGAGAAAACGAGCAATGAAAAATGAGGCACCTCTCGGGAATCGAACCGGGGATTATCCATTGCTCGTTTTCTCTCCTCCTCTTGTGCGGACATTCTTCTAAACAAGCGTCGTTCTTTACATTAATTATACTGGGTGTCGTTTGCAGTTAATATATATATATATATATATATATATATATATATATATATATATACACACGGTATGAGGAGGTGCCCCCTTAAAGGGCATTCGATTCCGCTCATACGTAGGAGAATTACGAGTTCTGATTCTAGGTGGCCCTTGGTGTAATGGTTATCATATCTGACCGGCAATCGGATGATCCCGGGTTCGATTCCCGGGATGTGCCTCATTTTTCTTTGCTCGTTTTCTTTCCTCCTCTTGTGCGGACATCCTTCTCAACAAGCGTCGTTCTTTACATTAATTATACTGTGTCGTTTGCAGTTAAAATGTGTGTGTGTGTGTGTGTATATATATATAGCCAGTCACAAAATATATATATAGAGGGTGTCCCATAAGTCCGGTATCATAGGAGAAATTCATATTTTTCTCTTTCTACAGGCCATAATGTCTATGCTCGGGATGCCAATTTCCCGTCCACCATTCTGTTCAGTGACGAGGCTTTTTTTTATGGAAATGGTGAGGTAAATCGACAGAACACCCGCTACTGGTCTCAAAACAACCCTCACTGGTATACCTCTTCAAAGGAACAAGGTGCATCTCGGGTGATGGTATGGTGTGGCATTTGGAAGGATCGCATCATAGGCCCCCTCTTTTTCGATGAACATGTCACTGGAGGCACCTACGTACGTATGCTCAAGGAAGAAGCATTTCCCAGTGTCTTGAACGAAGAAGGAAATTTCCTAACATGGTTCCAGCAAGACGGCGCTCTTGCACATTACAGCACCCAAGTAAGGGAATACCCGTATCAACAATTCCCTGGTCATTGGATAGGACGTCGAGGGCCTGTGGAATGGCCAGCTAGAAGCCCGGATCTCACGCCACTAGATTTTTATCTCTGGGGCAATGTTCCCTCTAAGGTGTGCGCGTGTGCGCGCGCACACGAGTCGTGAAACCCGCGCACACAGCAAAATAAAATGCGCACAGGCTCAAGCGTATCATGCCCATTTGGAAGACAGGTTTCCTGAAAATGAAGTAAAAGAATGGTCTGCCTTTGATTGCTCGGTTATTTTACAGAAAGACTTTGACTTTGGCATTGAGCATGTTAAAGTTTTATGTGCAAAATATGCAGATTTTCTTGGTGAAAGTTCTACTGTAATCGAACAGTACAATGATTTTAAATTTGTTGTATGCGAGAAAATAAAAAGTAAGCTGGTTAAAAACTTTGATGATATGGTGACATTCGCCCTCCAAAATGAACAATTTTGTGACCTTGCTAAAAAAGTTGATGGATATTGGGGGAACTTTCCTAGCATCTAGTGTGGACTGTGAGCGTGGCTTCAGTTTAATGAATTCTATAAAGGACAAATTAAGAAACCGCTTGAAAGAAAATCATTTGGACATGCTCATGCGAATTAAATGTTACCTGAAGGATGACGGATGTACAGTATTACTCTTCATTTAATGTTATTTTGATTATATTTTATTTTATTGAATTTTATTATTTTTTATTTTATTCCTATTTTGTGAAAGGATAAAATCATGTATTAATCTTGATAGTCTATTTTAAATTGCTAAATGCTAAAAATTGTTTTGAAAAATGATAACTAAAATAGTCATTTTCAATTAATGTTATTTTTATTTTATTTCTTTATTTTGTTGAATTTTATTTTACTATTTTTTATTTTATTCATATTTTTAGAATGGATAAAATGTTTTCTTTTTTAAGAATATAAATATTGTAAACAGTTTTTTAATATCCATTTAATAGTACCGTAATGATGAAGCTATCACCTTATGGAAATAATATTTATTAAGTATTTAATATTTATTATATTTCATTTTGAAGATAATAGCGCTCAGAAAAGTTTGCACAATTTTTCACCATGAATCTAAATGTATGCACAACGAAAATTTCTTGCGCACACGGACTAAAAAAAATTAGAGGGAACATTGCTCTGGGGCCACTTGAAAGGGCTGGTATACGCAGAGAAAATTAGGAGTGTTGAACATTTGCGGCAGCGCATTATTGGGGCATGTAATACCATTACTCCTGACATCATTCACCGTGTGCTTGCTGACTGGGTATCACGTCTGAATTTGTGTATTGAAAACAATGGTGGACATATTGAGCACGTTCTGTAAATAAAAGCTTTTGTTTTGCCTTTTTTTATTATTTTTCCTATGATGCCTGACTTATGGGACACCCTGTATGTATATATATATATTATATATATATAATATTCTACAATAAACAAGAGTAATTTTACATGAAGTAAATGGTTCAAAGGACTTGTGTTTCTTTTGAACTGAAGACTAACAACAGATCAAAGTGTAAACTTAATTTAAAACATATTGAAACAGAAGTCTAAATTGGTAGATATGTTTTTATGAAAATGTTTTAATAATAATAATAATAATAATAATAATAATAATAATAATAAAAATAAATGCAAAAAACCACTTTTTTCTACGTGAAGGTCAAAATATGAAAATAAAAACCCACTCTAATAGACAGAGTTTATTTCCACAACAGTTTCGACGCCCACTGGCATCCTCCTCGGGTGGATACAGAAAAACGAATGAACCAAAAACAAGAGGGAAAAACAGTCCAGGGACCGACCGTTAAGAAATTCGCACCTAGGTTAGATCCCATTCTCCCGACACCGGAAGGGCATTTTCATTAAGTACATTCGCACAAATTTAAAACTATCTTCCTGTTCTAAACATACAGATTCTATTTTTTTTATTTTTTTTTATTTTTTTACATAATTATTACATTTATTATTAAATTTATTACATTTAATATTGCATAATTTATTCATTACAGAAATTATAAATTTATTATTACATTGGTTATTACATTGTTGTTTATTATACAGAACTTATAAACCGAAAAACGAATGAAAAAGGCGATTAGGAAACAATCACAGAGACCATTGAGAAATTCGCACCTAGGTTAGATACCGTTCTCCCGACACCGGAAGGGCATTTTATTACAGGGTCCAGCTTATAAGTACATTCGCACAAATTAAAACTATCTTCTTGTTCTATACATACAGATTCTAATATTTGACATAATTACTGCATTTATTATTGCATTTACATTTTTTAAACATTTATTATTATTACCTTTACCCTAATTATTAAATTTATAATATTACCTTTATTATTACATCTGTTGCATTTATATTTATTTTCACATTTCTTACTTCCATTATTACATTTACTAAAAGCGAGTAAGGAAACAATCCAGACACCTTTGAGAAATTCACACTTAGGTTAGAACACGTTCCCCCGACTCCATAAGGGATTTTTTGACCAAGAATCTCATTAAAGGGTCTAACTTATAAGTACCTTCGCACAAATTAAAATTATCTACTTTTTATATACACACAGATTCTATTATTTTTCTTTTGACATAATTATTACATTTATAAAGTACCTTACTTGATTCCCAATCTATAGCATGATTATTTTGGCTGGCGTGATAAAAAATGGCATTATTAGTATTACAACTTCTGAAGGCATATTTGTGTTCTTTAATACGGGTTTCAATATTTCTTCCAGTTTCTCCCACGTATACTAAATCACAACTTTTACAGGGAATGCTGTAGACAGGCTTGTTCCTCTTTTGCCACGTTATTCCTAACCAATTTACTTTTCACGGTAGACGAATATTTGAACGCCAAAGCGAACTTAAATCTTTCGTCAACGGTTTTACTCTTTCTAAGCCGGCAATGTAAGGCAAATTCACATATGTTTTTGGTTAACTGAAGGTATTAGAGTGGGTTTTTATTTTCAAATAATAATAATAATAATAATAATAATAATAATATACTTTCTGTGAATATTATTTTAGAAAATTTACATAATGGTACGCAGTTAAATTTCTTTACATGCATTTAATTTCAGTTTAAGCAGATAGATTATCTCTCAGAAACTGGAGAGAGAGAGAGAGAGAGAGAGAACTACACTGAAAAATGGAAATATAATGCGTCACCCTACAAACCTGTCAGATGGACAGACTTTGAACGTGTCAAAATTCTTGTGCAAGGTTAAGTGGGGATAAAAACATTTTAGAAAGAAAATTATCAAGCTCTGACATGTCTTAATGCGTTTAAAATTTGTCGAAATATACATCTAAATTTTGGATAGGCCTGTGTAAGAGTAGATACACGCTCGAAAAAATAAATCTGGCCAAAATTGATATCGAAATCGTTAAAAATATGCATTATATTTTTCCGGAGGATCTTTAGCTACATCCAATATGAAAGTACATATTAGGATATAATAGCAATTTATAATTAACATAAAAGTGTTGACAACTTTCGTAAAACAAACCTTTTGACCGCCAGAACAAATTCTCGAGATGTCGAAATATTTTTCTCGTACGCAAAATTTTTCAATACTTCCCCAAACAAAGACGACGGAAAAAAAAACGACCTAATCTAACCTAACTAAATTTACCTTACCTAGCTTATACCTGATCTAACCTAACCTAGCGTAATTTAATTTCAACTTCACCTCAGGTAACCTAAGTGCACCAAAGTTTTATTTGCAAAAACAGCTATAAGAAATTTCGAGGACAGTAAAAAATGGTCTAAAATCTTTATTCAATTGTCTTTTTTTCCATTTTCTTATTTGTATCGGTGCGCCTAAAGAGTGATATTCCCGCTATGAAGCTATTTCATTCTTCAAATAGTTTCGGTGAAATGAGGAAGTGTGTTTTTATTTAATACCTCTCTCTCTCTCTCTCTCTCTCTCTCTCTCTCTCTCTCTCTCTTCTCTCTCTCTCTCTCAAGCCCGGGGATTGATGACGGGCCCCCACCGGGGGATGGGGATGATCTTGAGCCGCTGGCGGACGTACCTTCAACTGAAGGGTGCTTCCATGTACAGGTGGGTGACCCTCCATCCCCGTTGGAGGGGGCTCCGGCTCCTGCAGAAGTTGCCCCTCGTTGGTGAGGGGCGCTTCAACTCCCGATAGCCCTGGCTGTTCGGGAAACGGATCGTGCTAGGGGGCGGTCAGAATAGGGAAGGCTCCCTCCATGTAGTGCTTTTTAATACTAGGTCGATTAGGAATAAGTTTTGCGAGCTACGGGCGCTCTTAGCATCATAATACCAGGATATCGTTGCTATCACGGAGTCCTGGATTCATACTGATCGTATGGACCACATTAGGGAGTTCGAGATTCCCGGGTATAGAATGTTTCACAAAGACCGCACCCGTGGGGAGGGGGGAGGGGTACTAATATACGTGAGGGACACGTTGAGTCCGATTGACTGCCAGTTCCGATTGGAACGGGAACTGCTTGGCGTCGATCTGAAAGTGGGAGAGACGAACTATAGGTTAATCTTGGTGTACAGACCTCCGCATCTCCTCCTCGAGGAGGATACATCCCTGCACACCGAACTCCGTAGCCTGCTAGGGGACAGGGTGTGTGTAGTTTTAGGAGACTTCAACTGTCGCGGCATAAAGTGGGAAGACAGGACTGCTGATGCCGAGGGGAGGAGGCTAGTTGACTTTGCTGATGAGGACTTCCTGACTCAATGGGTCAATGGGGCGTAGTAACTCGAGAGGCAGTAAGCTCGATCGACGGCGGGCGGACTTTGTTGGCCTCCGGGATAGCATAGGTGAGATGGGGTTAGAGGTCGCCGGCGATGTTGAGGGAGTGTGGAGTGCATTCCGGACCAGTTTATGATGCTACAGTCTCACGCCCGTCGCCAAGGGGGGGGGGCAGGTGGTGCCAGGCAGGCCCCCCCCAAATTGAGTTGGTGCCCCCTCAGAAAAAATAGTAGGTACTGTGATAATATGACGTTATTTTATTTGAAATGTTTGTACTAAACGATGTCGCTTAAGAAATGGCTTATACCAAGTACCTCCAATGACTGGCAATTCAGCCACTTCCTGTAATTTACTTTTGTATTTGTATACCCGTTCTAAAAGTTATGATCACACTAACGTAGGTTAAAGCAGCTAGGTTTATAGCTTACATTTCTTCCTAGCCTAGCCTAGATAAAATTAAACGCTCGGATACACTAGACCAGAATCGTAAGTCTAAGACAAGTGTGTAGAACGCAACAAAGACAAAGCTGTCTGGTGATTCTGTCGTTTCTCTCTTCATCCACTAAACAGCTAAATATGAATGAACTGCTGCGTGTATTTTCCGAAGCCAAAAACAGGCGTCTTGAACTGTATTGATACTCGTGTTGTCTCGTGTATTCCACTGCCTACCTATAAGTACCTAGTACTGAATAAAAATTATTCGATTATGATCTTTTTTGTGTTTATGGTTATAGAGGAGGTGCCCCCCTAATCAACACAGGTGCCCCTCCAAATATTTTCGACTGGCGACGGGCCCGTACAGTCTGCTGCCACACCCTCAAAACCGGTCAGCCCTGCTTCAACGCAGCCTAAGTGGTTCAGTTGGAACATCGCTTCGGCTATCCGAAATAGGAAAGGTGCGTATAGGAAGGCGAAGGCCAATCGTTCCCATGAGAAGACTGAAGCGTATGTCCGCCTGTGCAGTGAAGTCAAGGCGCTTAGGCTAGCCAAACATAACGATGAACTCCGGGTGGCAAGCCTCTACAAGGCGAACCCTAAGGAATTCTTCAGTTATGTTAATAGTAGAAACCCCATTAGAAGCATGATAGGCCCGTGAAAGGACCCCAGCGGCGAGCTGCGGACTTCCGACGCGGACATCACTAATGTGCTTAATGAGCACTTTGCGGGAGTGTTCATCAGGGAGGACATCCACGTCATCCCCGAGCCAGGCGTCAGGCCGAGACGGTACTGGCCTGGATAGTGTTCGGTGTACCGCGACAGACATTGCGATAGAATAGACAAACTGAACGCGTTTAAGGCTCCTGGGCCAGACCAGTTCCTCCCCAGAGTGTTGCGGGAAGTGCGCGACCAGGTGGCTCCCCACCTGGCTACAGTCTTCAACAAATCGTTGGAGACGGGCCAGGTGCCTGGTGACTGGGGGAAGCCAACGTGACCCCTATCTTTAAGAAAGGGGATCACGAAAGTCCAGGGAACTATCGTCCCATTAGTCTCGCTTCGGTTGAAGGTAAATTATTAGAGGGGATAATAGCGGATAGGATCGTTGACCATTTGAATTCCTACAAGCTGTTTGGAGACTCCCAACATGGGTTTAGACGGCATAGGTCGTGTTTCACCAACCTACTCGCGTTTTTTCACGTCATGTGGAGTGAGTACGACAAGAGTAGGGCGATTGATAAACTTTATCTGGACTTTGAGAAAGCCTTTGATAAGGTACCTCACCGCCGGATAATGGCCAAAGTCCGCGCGCTGGCCAAAGTCCGAGCGAGTCCAGGTTCCTCAGGGTTCTGTTTTAGGCCATTGTTGTTTATCATTTACATAAATCATATCGACGCTGGCATCGTCAGTAAGATCGCCAAATTCGCTGGGACGCCCGAAGCGATCGAGCAACTGCGTGCGAACCTACGTAGGATAGGAGAGTGGTCCGAAAAGTGGCAAATGCCGTTTAACTTGGGTAAATGCAAGGTCATGCACATTGGCTACGGCAATCTCTAGTCAAACTACTCCATGTTGGGGAGTAATATCAAGGCCACTGATTTGGAAAAGGACTTGGGTGTGCTAATTAGCAGCGACCTTAAATTTACGAAACAGTGCGTAGAGGTGGAAAAGAAAGCCCAGAAGTTGTTGGGTTATATCAGGAGGCAATTTCGATTTCGGAACAAGGAAATTATGCTCTATCTGTACAATTCCCTGGTTCGGCCGCACCTGGAGTATGCTGTACAGTTCTGGCCGCCCACCCTCAGGAAAGATATTGACAGGCTGGAGCGAGTGCAGGCGAGGGCCACAAAGTTAATCCCTTCTGTTAGGCATTTGGGTTACAGTCGACGCTTACACGCCCTGAATTTGTTTTCGCTGGAAACTAGGAGGCAGCGCGGTCAACTCATCGAGGTTTTCAAGCTCTTACACGGATTCGACGATGTCCATTTTAGAAGCATGTTTAGTTTAAATGATAACTCAACTCGCAACAATGGTTGGAAGTTGGATTTGAAATGGTTTAGCACTAGTGTGTGTGGGAATTACTTTACCTATAAGATCTGTGACACGTGGAACAGGCTACCTTCAGAAGTTGTGAACAGTTCCTCTGTGGATCAGTTCAAGAAAAGGTTAGATCGAATCTTGCACCCTTTTTGAGGATGTGTGTTACTGTCTTCTGGGGTGGCTGTTCGAGAAGCGAGCTGTGACAATGTGTAGGAATTTTTCCCTGGCACCCGTTACCATTGGTACCTCCTCGGTATGGGCCGCAAGGCCTTTTGAGGTACTTCTTTTCCTTGTAACTCTCTCTCTCATATATATAATATATATATATATATATATATATATATATATATATATGAAGAATATCCTAAAATAATAAACGTGAAAATAATAAATGAAGCAAACCCGCAAAGAAAATTTCCCTGACGAGGTGTACTACTGCTAAATCCACGAAAGGCCTTGGAACAGCTTTTCATTTTTCCCTGTGGATTTGCATTATTTATATATATATATATACACACACACTGTATATTGTATATACCTGGTAGGAATTTGAAGAAATTTGAGGAATGATTGTTTCGCACTCAACCCCCTTAACATCATTCCCATTCCCATCCGCGACCCGCAAATTGGAATGCTTGAGGAGGTGATTCCAAATTTGAGAAACTAGGTTCCTGACTCAGAAGAGGGTATAAAGAGAGGGAGCCCGTGACGCCAGGGGCGCAGCCAGTATTTTATAAACGGGGTCCCCGAAGCCAGCAATCGTTGCCAACAGCACTGGTCTACACACACACACACACACACACACACATGTGTCAAGGGCGGATCCAGAAGCCCATCTGTCGGGGGTTACAATTTTTTCAAAGGGGACCCAGATTATTCTATAATACACTCCCACATGTATTAATGATTGAGTGATGGTTAAAAACAACGTAAATTACGAATCACATTTATTAATGTATGTAGAGTAAACAGTTGATTCCAAATTTCTCACATTTAACCCACATTTCTATAAACCAACAAGTCAACAAAACTCATACAATAGTAGTGGTAATCAAAAGTGCAGATACATGGTCGAGGCTATCATTTCATTTGGAAGACTTATTCTTGGAGCGCCTGTGGGGTCGTTGTGACATGAAATGCGAAACCACTGCGGCTGGACTGACTGGCATGAGCCTGTGGATGCTGAGCATGATCAGACCCTTCAAACCAAACGCTCTTCCCCCATTGTTGAACGAAGTCGTGTGTTTGTCAGTTTAAGAACAGAAAATATTCTTTCAGCCTCACAGCTAGTTATGGGAACTGTGCATAGAAGACGTAGAAGAATGCGCACATTAGGTAGGTGACAGAGCTTCAGGGTCTCTAGGGCCGACTTTGGCCGTTGTGCAACATCCATATTGCTCCATCGCTCACACCGTATAGTCAGGGGGCTTAATCATATAATTGTTCAAATCATTCCAAAAGTGCCATTTTTGGCACTAATTTGAATGTTTGCGGGAGCCAAGCTGTGGCGGCCATATTGGCCAAATCAAAATGGCCGCTGTCCAAAATGACATCCACTTGAGTACCAATACTAGTACAGGTTACATAGTTAACTTGATAAAAAATAAGAGTCAGCATCAACATCTTTTTCTATTAAACTTTAGTATATACGCAAGTACAATCTTCTTTATTCCTTTTACTCACAGTACTGCATCTCATGATAATGTCTATCCAATCGATGGCTGTTCACTGATTAATAGTCGTCATTGTTCAGGCAGCCACCCTCACACTTGCAGAGTGTCGTACATCGAATTCCAGCACTACTGCATTTGCAATTCCCTCTGCAGGCTTTAGTGCATCCGCAATGAAGGAGAAGAGCACATGCCTTACTGGCATCAGCGAGAGTTGTCCAGAAAGGGAGCCATTGGTTGCTGCGCTTGTCATATTCCCATCCCCATTTATCAAAAGCAGGGAGTGTCTGATGGCATGTGGTTGACTGCTTCCACACAAAACTTGCCTGCAACAATGACCTCTTGATATGCTGGAAGAGGGCAGCTTGGGTAGGTGGTATGCTGTCCAATGATCAACTGCCACTAGAAAACAGATGGTGCCTGGCTACGTTTACAGATGCTTGTCCACATGTTTTACTGTACATGAGCACAACAAACCTCTCAATGTGTGTCATTTCAGGAGATACTAGACTGAAGGACTCGGGGTCTTCAGTCAATTTGATCATGGTTTCAGTTAAGTTTGGTGTATTATTCCATGCAGTCCATGCTGTCTTCTTCCCACATCCAAGAAACTGAGACGTAGTGTCGCAGCCTGTTAGTGCATGGAACAGAGGTAGAGCCAGCGACTTTGATGGACCAAGCTGTGATTGAATGCTGTGCCCTGGGATGTCTCGGTAATATTTGCCACTACCAAAACCAATCCAGAGTTCTGTTAGGTCAAGCTGTTGAAAGAAAGCAATGGCAAGAACGACTATGTCACTGTCAACAGTGCGGATGAATGCTCTCTACTATGTTTATCGATATTACCTTTAGGACCCTGGAGGACAACATTGATGAAACCTAACAGTGTTTCTTCTATGGGGGACGTCAGGCATTGTGGAGAGAATGAACCATTAAATGGCTCTTGTTTCTGAAGGATTCGCTTTCGTAGTGCCATAGCAGCACGTATCAATAACACAGCTTCATCTTGATTGATTTGTGAGGAATGATAGCTTTGTTCTAGCACAGCACCCACTTTTGCCTTGTGGCTAATGAATACATCTCTCACCTGTGCATAGGAAGCCCACTCAGGAAGATGCTCAAGCAGATGGTCTTTCAATCTTGTTGCATGAGGTTCTCTACCAGAACAGGGATGTCCTAGATCTGACATCATTATCTTGTACATTTCCCGTAAGTCAGACAACTTGTGGACCTCAGACTGAGAGTCATCCACAAATGCCACTAACTGTGCTATGACCATGGGATCAAAGGGGAGGCTTGGGTTCACTTGAAGATCGACGTTCAACTGCACGAGCTCCATCACGAAGCCGCCAATAGCATTGTACATGATAACATGCATCCATTGCATGTGCATCAGAACCTGCAGTCAAGCGCCCATATAAATGCCAGTTGTTAGTTGTTTTTGCCCAATTCTTCAGATTTTGATCAATGTTGTCACTTAAGGCTCTATGAAGATCATGCTGATCCTCACCCAGACATATGATGCAGAATAATGTTTCTGGAGGTGATCCGTAACTTGATCTGAGTTTCTTCGGACTTATCCCAGCTGCACATTCATCTTGCGTGGCCACTTTTCCTCGTGCCCGCTTTACCCTGTAACTGTTGCATGCACTCCTACAACTTTTATGATACACTGCAGCATGTGATTGGAGGGTTGCTGCAATTGCTGAGCCATCATCGAGCTCACTAACCTTGATACCACATGGAACAGCATTGAGCTGCACAAAATCATTCAGATCTCTTTCAAGAGATGAATATCCCTGTTCTTTTGGCTGTTGTAATGCCTCGTCTTTGCTGGACTGACATAGGCAACACAGTGTCCAATTAATTCCAGTTATGTTAGTAGACATGTTGAGGTATTAATGTTCTACTACACACTACTAACTACACACTAACGAGATCTTCATATCTGCAGGCCTGAAGAGACTAGAATGTGAAGAAGACCACCACCGCATAGACTTGCTTCAGAGGAATACAGGTATGCCAACACCTGCAAAAATAATAAAAAATAGATTAATAGTGGACAAAATGTCAGTAGAAATCCAATGTAAAAGTTAATATAGCTGTTACAACCACAAATCTAAGTGCAATAATTATGTATCATGATTCAATTGACATAAAATGTACATTTCTTATAAAATAATATCAAATGTGGATATATACGACCTGACGTATATCTTGAATTAAAAAACAAATATCAGAACTGGATTCTCTATACTCAAAAACATACAAAAAGTGTCATTATTTGCTGTTCTACTATGATTGGTTGTTATTTTATCGCCCAATGTCAGACCAGATGGCGGCCATCTTGGATTCGTCCATAATGGCCGCCACAGGAGAGCCCATGTTGGCTCCCGCAAAACAATGAATGCTTATGGTCATATCTACCCCTGGTAAAAAAATGGTACTTTTGGAACAAAGGGAACAATCGGGGTGATTTTTTGGATTAAGCCCCCTGACTAGTACCGGAAGCTCACCGCGAAGTGTAGTTAGGCTGTCCAAATCGCATTCGTAGGCCTTAGCTGCGTTGAGTACCTCATCCATATTCATGCTGCTGTTAGGCACCAGATGATGAAGCTCGGGTCACAACTCCAAGAGATGGCACCATTAAATACATACCATTTTACAAAGAATTTCCTTATGTCCATGGCTGGTCCGAAGTGGAACGGTTCCACTAGAAGCTCATCAATAACTGGAAAACGTAAACAAATGTGGCGCCAGACGCAGGCTGTTTTCCTGCGTCTGCGTGTCAGAATTGCCAATTTTCAGCGGTGCAGAATTAAAAAGATTTCACTTACCTGAGCCAAATGTACGCACAGTAATATAAATTAATAATACTACTAGATTTATTAAGTATAAATTAATTTTATATTGGCTACTGCTATAAATTATATATGCCATCCTTATTGAATACCAAATAGAGAGGGCCTGATGAAAGGGGTTCCGGACCACCTGGCCTAAACCTTGGCAAAGGGGGGACCCCGAGCCCCCCTTTGCCTGCGCTATTACGTGACGCATATGCAATCTCAGAGGACACTTTTCTTTGTGTGAAAATCGAACAAAGCGAGAAATTCTACAGCGATGATGGGAATGGATTGAATACAGAACTGCCTTTTTTGGAGGTTCTCACTAGCGAGTTTCTCCATCATTCAAATAAGAATGACCGAGACTGTGAATAGTCGGAACAACATCAGAACGGAACAACGTCATGAACATAAAATTAATTCTTTATTTTGTACATATTAATTATAATTTGTTCAGTCATATTCATAACTTTATTAACAAGGATGGATTCGTATCCTTTTGGGATAAAACCACACACACACACACACACGTATGTGTGTATATATATATATGACAAGGTCACGAGCCTAACTCCATCATCATGAGAGATCGAAACGCCTACTCCTCTTCTCACTCAATGTCATTCCAATTCAATCTTCGCCCAAGAATGAGAATCTCAAAGGAAGTAATTCTCAAATCAATCTCTTCCCATTCACACTTTACGATTTCTTATTTTAAGTTAGATTTTTCAAAAAAAAAAAAAGTACCCCTCGTGCCTCTAATTGCGTCACTACCACCTTTTACCCTTACCAAAACGGACGGGAAAATCTTTTTTTCAAATTTGGAATTCTCACTTCGAGCAATCCCACTTGCGGGCCGCGGATGAAAATGAAATGATATCGCGTGGGAAATAATCAGTTGTGATAGACAGTATTTTGCGGTGTAAAGTTGACAAGCCAAGCTTATTATGATATATATATATATATATAATTTCTTTAGTTTATTTTGTAGTCATTTTTCCCATATATCGACCTTATACTGTACTACAGGGTACAATGACCTCGATACTTATCTACTGTGACCCTCAAACTGGCTCGATAAAAGACGTCCGTCTGAATTTCAATAGAATAATGGATATCAAATTAAGAATGAGATAAAAAGCGTAACTTAAGAATGAAATAAAAAGCGTAACTCTTTTGCTAAAGATTAATTTGATTTTCTAATGTACTGTAAGGTTTGCCAATTAGTGTATCATTTCTAGCTTGTTTATTAATGTCATGATTTCTCCATTTCAAAGGCAGAGGTACGATGTATCACGTCATCATATTCACTTGGCTAAGTATCTCTCGATACATGTAAAATTTTGACAAAATTAAATATTTCACCAATAAAATTTGGTAATTGTTTTCGCTATTAAAATAAGTGGGATGGGTCTTTACGGTTTGGCGGACTGCTACAGATTTTTACGAAAATTAGCAAATCAATTATTTAAAAATTTTATCCTAAGGAAATGTAAGTTACGTTAGGTTAGGTTAAGTTAAGTTAAGTTACGTTAGGAATTAAACATTTCCTTCGGATAAAATTTATAAATAATTTATTAATTTTTGTAAAAATCTGTAGTAGTCCACCAAACCGAAAAGATCGGAAATAAAGAGTAGAAATTACTTTTCAACGAATTTCAAAGAAGTTCATAAGGATACTTTTGTTATATTAAATTTAATTTCCCTTTATTTCGCTTCTTTCTCAAAATTTTTCGTCTTTGTGAGATCATATTCAATTATAGTCTCTCGAGTGAAATGGAATTAAAGTGTGATAAAAGCTTCCGACGCTTCACTGCTGTCAGCGAAATTAAATAGTAGTGGAGATGCGACAGTTTTAAGATCAACTTATGGTGTAAAACGTACCCATAATTCTTTACATCTGCCGCTTAATTTGAATTTATTCACGTAAACAATTAAGGTCTGTTTAATCGAAAACGTTTTTATATATATATATATATATATATATATATATATAGTGGCCTACGGATCACCAATTTGTGGTGGCCTATCAAGTAGGCTTACTATAATGAATTATATTGAAATGAGTAATTAGGGGTCACCAGTTTGGGATACAGCCCAAACAAACAATATTTAATAAGTAGAGAGAAACTATTTTGTTGTTTTGTGTTTAATTAGAAAAATAAATGAATTATTTGTTTAGTGATTAACAATTCTATAACGGTATTTGTACTATATTACAAATGACTGATTATTAGCAATAGGAAATGGTTACACAGTATAATCGTTAAGTACGTACAGTGATGACAAACACTAATTTAGGTAAGCTAATGAGATATGCAGCAGTGAACACACAATAAGTAATTAAGCCAATAATACCCGAGATAATGAAAGTACAGTATGGTACAGTAAATGGATTATGTCAGTAAAATGAATGCATAAAAGAGCAAATAAACAGTCGGATACAAAATACGGTAAGATGGTTGAAACGTTAAAATAATTGAACAGGCCTACTGTAGTCGTAATAGGAAAGTTAGTTTGCCGGTTGTTTGCATACACTTTTGGGCCTACTCGGTTAGGCAGAGTTTGTGGACTTTTCAGCTTTGAATCCTGAATAGTCTAGCTCAACGTAACAAAACACTGTAGGCCGAGTAGGGACCTACAAGAAGCTTACCGACCTGTGATTTCGACGGAGATAACCCTGAAGACTGACAAAGGCCTACGTGAAGGTTGACCTTACTGCGTTTCGCAGTAGATAACTCTGAAGACTGACAAGGGCCTACGTGAAGGTTGACCGTACTGTGTTTCGACGTAGATAGTCTGAGGACGTATTGGCCTACCGGCAAGAGGATGTGTTGCGGGCCCGTGATAGACTTGTTGAAAGGGCGCCGATCGAATTGTGGTGAAGGATGAGTGAAGCCAGGGCCAGAATGATGACGCCGGTTGAGTGATATTTGCTTCCGGCGGGATGAAATTGTAGGTCGCCTCAAGTGTTGATTCGCTTCGTGTATTGTCGAACTGTTGCTTGAGGGACTGATGCCGTCTGAGGTCGAACGGTGCTACGTGAAAGGGGAGATTCACGAGGAGTAGTAACGAGCAGAGTGAGAGCGATTTTTTGTAAACTCTGGCTTATATAGGCTCGGAAGACACTAACTTTTCGCGGACCTTTGTCGGAAAAAGAAGCACCTTTTTGTTTCTCTCTCCTTGAAAACCACGTGTGTTTTTCGGTCTCTGATGATTCCCAGATGTTTGTGAACGGCGAGGAAAGGAATTTCTCTCTCTCTCATATATATATATACAGGGTGTCCCATAAGTCCGGCATCATAGGAGAAATTCATATTTTTCTAATTCTACAAACCATAATTCATATTTCTCTCTTTCGGCAGGCCATAATGTCTGTGAGAAAGGAAGAACGAATCCAGATAATTCTACTCATAGGAAATCGGAGTCAAAGAGAACCAGCTGGTGAATTTAACAGACTGCATCCAGACCGCGAGCCAATAACATTTGCGGCAGCGCATTATTGGGGCATGTAACACCATTACTCCTGACATCATTCACCGTGTGTTTGCTGACTGGGTATCACGTCTGAATTTGTGTATTGAAAACAATGGTGGACATATTGAGCACGTTCTGTAAATAAAAGCTTTTGTTTTGCCTTTTTTTATTATTTTTCCTATGATGCCGGACTTATGGGACACCCTGTATATACGTATATATATATTTAAAAAATTTATAATCTATTTTTCCAAATGTAAAGAACTAATTAGTGCATTTGGAAAAACATATCAGAAAAAGAGATTCAAAGCTGTACTTTTTTTAGCGCCGCTATTTTTTTAATAGCGCTACCACTAGCGTCGCTATATTTTCAAACTACTAGCGCATTTACCAGCGCCGCTAGTTTAAATAAAAATTAACGCTATGCGCTAGCGCTAATTTTTATTTCAAAAATGAATTTAAAGTCCTTCTATTCCATACGAGTTTGAACGTTTCAAACATGTATGAACATGTATGCACACACCCGAAGCTGCCGGTTCCAGCACGGAAGAGGAAGACAATTTGTTCAGTTGTTTCGAAAAAGATAGTAATATGCATAAAACTATTCTACAACAAAGTAATGAACAAGTACGTGTCTTTTTATCAAACCAGCCTTCCACTAAGAAATGTTTCAAAGCAACAGACTATACATCTTCCTTCCCTTCCGATTCATTCAAAAAACTATTTATCCGATTAAACACTTCAATTCCGTCAAGTGCAGCAGTGGAAAGGATTTTTTCGACAGGAAAAGATATATTAAAGCCGAAAAGGTCCTCGTTGTCGGATTCAAATTTTGAAAAACTGTTGTTACTAAAATTAAATAAATAATTGTCCTAGGTCGTTGTAATAAAGTACTACTGAAACAAGTTGATACCTAAATTAGCTTGATTATATTGTATTGTTTTTTTCTACTTGATTTGAATAATTACAAATATATTACTTGAAATACTTCTGTTGTATATATGATATATCAAATAATTAAATAAAAGAAATGTATTGTTTTCTATGGTATTAGGTATTTTTTATTTGTTATAGCTAAATTTAAATAAATATACTGGATTTAAATAAATAAAAAGCTTTGGTTCTATAGTGTAATTGCTTCATTTAAACATTCTTTTTGACAATATTACTGCATAGAAGTGTAACTAACATAATAGGTATTTTTTATTTGTTATAGCTAATATTGAAAACTAGCGCTAGCGTCGCTAAATTTTGAAATGACTAGCGTTAGCGCTAGCGCCGCTATTATTTTGCCTCACTAGCGCTAGCGCTAGCGGCGCTAGTTTTCATGAGTAGCGCGCACAGCTTTGTCGAAAGGAAATTTTGGGGTTTCCTTTATGGTGTCGTGGGTGTGAGTCAGCGCATGACATCGTATTCAAGATTATATATACATATATATCCAGATAGCACGGTCGATCGTTCGACTGATGATGTGATGCATGGTTGATATCGCTGAAATGTGGTTAATATTTGAGACAGTTCACAAATTAATATTGATGTATTGTTGATGCAAAAACATGTTGATAAAATAAAATGGAATCAGGATTTGCACAATATATTTTCCTAAGAGGTGAGGAGAAATGTTTTTGTAATTAATGAACAATGAATTTACATCATTACTCAGTCTGAACCCATTTCGATATCGAAATTTGTGTCATTTAGATTCCCATTTCAAAACTGCGAAGTCACTATCGTTTCAATGATAAAAGGTTCATTCATCGACATTTCTTCATTATTATATCGATATAAGTGTGCTACTTGAGTGTATATATTATATACAGTATATATATGTTAAACACAGACCGTGCATGGAACAAGGAACTCTTCTGGGAAAATTCAATCCACTATAGTCCGAATAAGTAATGGTAAATGACAAATACCATAGTTTTTCTTTTTCATGATGCTAGCCCGACGTGGGCAACGGGTCTCTCGCAAAGAGGTCCCATAAATATAGCTTCCCTCACCAGCTATCTGCAAAGCAGACAGGATCCAGCTTTGGGACATGGATCTAGGGTTTAAAGCAAGCCTAGTCCCACTACATTCAGAACCTCTATATAAGTAAAAGACTCGTTGCATTCACGTCGGATTGAAAAATCAAAGAAAAAGGGGTAACTATTGTATTTTTAGCCAAAAAAACCAAAACTTAAACCTCAACCGGGACATTGAGCGTCCACTTTTCAAGGCACGTAACACGTCCGTTTAATATACACAAACTCAGAATGGTCCCCTGAGAAACTTATATGTTAAACACAGACCGTGCATGGAACAAGGAACTCTTCTGGGAAAATTAAATCCACTATATATATACAGGGGTGCAGTGCCAATTTTATAGGTGCCGGAGCTCTGGTGGGCCTGACAAAAGCCTGCCATTTCCTATCCTGTTTCTATATATGCCACACGATGACTAAGTATTTCGTGTTTGCACTCACCAATTATCATAAAATAAATATAATTATCAAGCAAATAAAGAAAAAAGAGCAATCATGTATTTTATCAATTTAAGAAGTTAAAACTACTTAGTGCTTACCAAATACCACCAGTGGGAAGTTTCACAATAATTTCCACAAAGGGTCAGGCGTGATATGTTTTCGGGGGTCTGAAGCAACTCTTGTCCTGGTGTCATCTGCCGATCTGTGGTACCGCAGCCATGATATGGCATATGGCTCAGGATTCCACTGAACTAGAGGAGGTCCATGTAGTTTAACAAACATAAGCGCTGATACATGATTTATGAGAATTCTTGAGCGTGGTTGTTGTTATTATCAAGTTCATGTGACTGAATCCCCTCTCACACTCAGCAGTACTAATAGGAATAACTTGTGAACAGCTCAGTAATGGGTGTAAATCTTGGGGGATGCGGCGCACATGATCTTCCACATAGTCTCTAAAGGCATTTAGTACAGAGTAAGAAGAAAGCTTAAACCTCTTACAGAGAGATGAGATTTCAGCTTCTCCGTAATTAGGTGGTATTTCATCAGGCCAGTAGTCTTTTTCAAGGACATACATTTCATTTAGCAGTGATTTATACATACTTTGAGGTTCAGAAGTTTGAGAACCTTTCATGGATGTTGTCGTGAACATACGGTGCTGCAAATTGTTCACAAGACTAGTAAGAAACTGTTGATAATTAATGGAGACAATTTTTTTGTTGCTTGTTATGGTAATTCCTCCAAACTTTCTCTTGCAGAGTTGCCGGAGCGGCGCTCCGGTGAGCTCCGGCAGTACTGCACCCCTGTATATATATATATATATATTTAAAAATTTTATAATCTATTTTTCCAAATGTAAAGAACTAATTAGTGCATTTGGAAAAACATATCAGAAAACGAGATTCAAAGCTGTACTCGAAAGGAAATTTTGGGGTTTCCTTTATGGTGTCGTGGGTGTGAGTCAGCACGGTCTGTGTTTAATATATAAGTTTCTCAGGGAACCATTCTGAGTTTGTGTATATTAAACGGACGTGTTACGTGCCTTGAAAAGTGGACGCTCAATGTCCCGGTTGAGGTTTAAGTTTTGGTTTTTTGGCTAAAAATACAATAGTTACCCCTTTTTCTTTGATTTATTCAATCCGACGTGAATGCAACGAGTCTTTTACTTATATAGAGGTTCTGAATGTAGTGGGACTAGGCTTGCTTTAAACCCTAGATCCATGTCCCAAAGCTGGATCCTGTCTGCTTTGCAGATAGCTGGTGAGGGAAGCTATATTTATGGGACCTCTTTGCGAGAAACCCGTTGCCCACGTCGGGCTAGCATCATGAAAAAGAAAAACTATGGTATTTGTCATTTACCATTACTTATTCGGACTATAGTGGATTGAATTTTCCCAGAAGAGTTCCTTGTTCCATGCACAGTCTGTGTTTAACATATAAGTTTCTCAGGGGACCATTCTGAGTTTGTATATATATATATATATATATTAGGGTGTCACTAGGTAATAGGGGGAAAATTAAACGATGGATATTTTCCTATGACACCCCCTAAAATTGTTCCATCTGGTGTAAAACATACGGAAGAGAAATTTGGTCCTGATTGGTCATCATTTAAAGGTCGCCCTCGTCACTGAAAACAAGACCCATTTGTTGACGTCAACAAGCTGTTCAGTGTTCACAGCTTGGGCCGAACCAGATAATAAAAAACAAGGCAATTTGGTGAAATAACGAAAGTAAGACACTTAAAAACGCAAAGAATACAAACAGTTTATTATATAATCAAAATAGAAGACATAATTTGGCGAATAATGGTACAAAATGGAGAAGCAACAAAAGCAAAACTTTGAGAAATAAAATACATATACAGTAGCAGAATAATTGGTGCTCATACGCTGATCAGTGATTAGTTCTTTTGCGTCCTCACTAATGCTGATTTGTTCGGAGCTGGGTGTTGCTTTCTGTGGTCAGTGACAACTTGAACGAGGAACTGGAGCTGTTCTTCTTTCACTGTCAACTTTCCGTTCAGCTCCTTCACCAGAGCCACGGCCCGTTCTGCTCTGTCGTTCACCACTGCAAGTTTGGAGACCACACCCCGAGCTTGCACGTATTCAGAGTTTGACGTCCATGAACTGGGATGGTGGAGCAGAAAGCAATCTGGCAACTGAAGTTTTGAGAAGAATCCTCGGGTGTTCTTTGTGATCAGTTTCTCCAGTCCTTTGCTGTCACTGAGGAACATAGTATCAAGAACCAAAGGTCGTTTTGGCGGCATGTGAGGGGCTTCTTGATCTAACGCTGCAACCATGCTGCACTTCACTTCCATCGATATCCTCTCATCAAAGAACGCCAGACCCACTGCCTCCTCCGAATGGTACCACAGGTGCGCAGACAGCTTCTTGGTGGTACCATCAGAGATCTTCTTGTGCGGGTATCGAAGGAGCGTCCTCATCAATTCCCAATCATTCAGCGGAGCTTCGATGGACAGATGAGCTGTTGCCCACGCTTTCATGTAAACTAGAACAGAAAAGAGGCAGATATCTCGAATTCCGCGTTCCTCAGTGTTCGTCAGTTTAAACTGTCTTCGGAAGAGCCAGATCTTGATGGCATAGAGCCCCTTAGCCATCCATCTCGCCCGGTGCATAGCACCAGGGGCGCGGAAGTTTAGTCCCTTGTATGGAACTCCTCCAAGAAAGATGACGGAAAGATCGAGGAATTCCTGATAGTCATCACGAACTTGAAGTGCTTGTGATTTTGCAAACTCAATGAGCTCCGTTCTATGCTTAAAAATAGCTGCTTTGGTGAACGCATCTGTGTCCGCAGTTTGGAACTGTTGCTGGTCAATGCGGGTCCAATAATCATGGAAGCGCTTGAAAAGCAGAATTTCTGGACCGGTAGATACTGAATCTAGCGATGCTGCGAATGCCGCCTGTAGCACCAACTCCAGTACATGGTGTCTGCACGCGCAGTGTAACAGGTCACGTCCAACTTTTTCTTCCAGAAGAACACAAGTTCCTCCACGGTGGCCTGTGTTTGTCGCGGTTGTGTCGAAACACATAGATTTGACATGATCGGTCACTCCCCATTCATTCAGGCAATCTATGATGGCATTTGTTTGTGCCAGCGCGGTTCCTGACAGAAGTTTTGGCACCCCGAGGAGCTGCTCTGTCCCGGAGCCAGATACAAGAATAGGTAAGCGGTCAACATATTCTCGTGACGTCAGATCTTGCATGAGTTTTCCGTCCCAGTGAACAGTCAACGGACTATTGCCTTGGAACTCGCTCTTC
>JAJOZX010005693.1:0-100000 GCA_023014485.1 Bathynomus jamesi | reverse complement strand
AAAAATTCTGGATGTGCTATCACAGCCCGTGAAAGCATGCACAAACAGGAGATACTTGCAGATGTCATTGCCTAACAATGATTGAATGCTGAGAATATCATACACAGGATTAGGAGATGGTCCCCGTCTTATATCGCTGCGATAGTACAACTTGAAACCACTGTCCTTGGCATGGTACAGAAGGAGAATCAGCAAGTCGGTGTCTTCCCCTATTACTGTTGTAGTTGCATTTTCTGATGAGGAAACTGCTGCACGAACGATGTCCACATCAGCATCCCCATCTGCGTTGTGAACAGTACACCCGTGCTTCTTCAACATCTCACCTACGAGGGAAATAAATGCTTGCTTGTTGTTTTCATTAGCCAAGAAGTGTTCCTTCTGGCCAACAAACTTCATGCTTGGACTGAGATTCACATTTCTGCTTGTCTTGGTGCTGCGTCTTCTGTGGGTCATGTCCTTGATCGTAGGAGAGCTGCTGTAGCCATCAAAAACAATGATTGCTTTTCCATATGTTTTCAGAGTGAAATCGGCATATGAGTTGGCGATGCTGTCATATGTTTCATCTTGACGCCAGGAAACACGATGTAGTAGAGATCCACCATCCAATACGTACTGGTCTGTGCACTGAATTTCTTGAACTTCTTCCATGCGTAAAGTGTCAGTGTATTTGATTATTGCATGAGCTAGCTGAGACTTATCGGGTTTCCTCAAGATACTTCGTGATTCGAACAATGCAGGAGGATATGCACACAGTTCGTAACACATGACATCTTCAAGATTCATGTCTCCGCCAGTGGCAACAGTCATCATTCTCTGAAACAGTAGTGCAGGATCTACTTCTATATCTGAAGCATCAGTGATCACAACGGCAGAAGCAGATCCTAGTGTTTTCACTTTGTCAGATCTTTTGGCAGAATATGTAAAGGCTTGTTTCCCAATCATTTTTACGACAATGTTCGTACCGATTGAATGCAATTGATGAACGTTAACTCCAGGATCAGCAGTTAGCCCTGTTACAATGTTGCAGAGACCCGAGGTAGAATGGAATGGGGATAAGGATTCCAGACGTTCAAGTACTTTCTTCATGTCATTACTGTCCCTGATTTGTCTACTTCCCCTCATTTCCTTGTGCTGTTCACTACTTTCCAACAAAACTCTGGTGTATTCCTGCATTGCTAAGTTATAAGTGGAACACAGAGGCATAGAAAAGAGCCACGTTGTCCTTTGGATGTCTGTAAATCCACTTCCGCGTGTCAGTCCGCCTCTGCTTTTCAGGGAACGCATTAGTACTTGTTCTATCACCAGGTCTGTGCCGAGTCCGGCCCATAATCTGTCGCTTCTTCTTACCACAAACTTACCTTCCTGGAACATTTTGTTAACGGCTGGATTTTCAGAAGGCAAACTTAACATTTTCTGCAGGTACAGGTATATCGATTTCAGGTAATTGTGATGTCCGGCTGCTGCAATTATGGGGATGGTCTCCAGCATAGCTTGCAAGTGCAAATCCCACGAGCCGGTTCTGTCTGCTGTTATCAAGGAACGTGCAATGTTGATCATTCGCTGATATTCCAACCAGAGTTGACTTGTTTGCGAAGTAGATTGTAGGTCAGTTTTCTTCGCATCCAAAGTGGTAGCAATCTGAGACAATGCATTCGAAGATTCCACATCCTCAACTGATTGTTTGGCGGTCATAACATCGTCGAGCAGGTCACAAGCTTCCTTATGGAGGTCATGAGGAGTTCCATCTTCATTACGAGGGAAAACGTCTGCGACTAGTAAGGTACTAAGAGCTGCATCTACTATCATATGACCACGTATCGCTCTTGAAACAGCTTTTCCAGACATCATGTGTTGCACGGCATTTGGTCCGTATATTTCTTGAAGTACTTCAGACAATCCTGAACCATTCATAAGAGTACCGACTGCTCCCAAAAGATTCATCAGAGTGTGAAATGATCCCAGCATTAAAACAATGTCCTGCAGGTCTCTCTGTTCATTGATGATTTGGGAAGCTTTCCAGAACAAAGGCTGATCAAAGGTAATAATGCATGGGACTTTTTGATCGCGTGCTATCTTGCTCAAATAAGTAATGTAATTTTTTTCGAAAATATGCAGGTCATGTCAGTTGGCGACATATCTATGATGGGAAGGAACGTGATCGACGCCACACCTGGATGTGAGACACTTGATCCACCGTGAATTGCCTGCATTGTTCCGGACCAACTTGGACCTGATCTTTCTGCTGAAGATATCTGCCAGAGAAGACTAAGTCGACTTATGGTGGCAGTGGGTACTGGAAGTTCGCGGAATGAGATGTCCCTCAACATGCTTCTCGCGTGTCTATATTCCCTAATGTCAACGGTTGCAATCTTCTTAATGTCATTGTCACCAACATTACGCCTGTGAATAGAAGGGTGGATCTTGATCTTCGGAGTTATTGCGGCAATCATACCCATTCCATGAAAGGTATTCTTCCCATCCAAAGTGCAGACATCATGATCGACGTTATCTGCTGCTAGAAGGACTGCAGTGTTTTCATCAACAGTAAAAGAGCCAGACCCACTTGCCAGCGCCGCGTTTCTTTCGAATCTTGTTACTTCTGCATACGACGAACAGTAACCCAGCTGATGGAGAACGTCAATAAGGTACCTTGACCTAAAGTTGTGGTGTAGCTGAACCGACAAACCGATCTGTAGTGGACATAGTAATCCTCTAGGACGGGTTGCTTGCATAATGCTCTGCCCAATTGCACCTATTTTTCTTGAAGCATCCTGTCCCGCAAATGCTTTTGATAATAGCAATTTCAGACTGTTGGGAATGTAATCAAGAGCACTTTCTGCAGTGATGTCATTTGGAGATGGATACACATCTTTTCTAGGCGAGTCGACAGACTTGATATCACTTCTGATTATTTTTGCAGCAGCTTCTACTAGGTAAATCTTCTGTAGCTCTATATCTATATCACATTCTTTCGACTTTTTGTGATAATCTATAAGAATTTCATTAGCTGTCTCTCGTAGTGTTACTACATCTGCCTTCCCACTTTCACCTGATATTATGATCTTGTCTCCGTAACGTTCTAAAAGCTTTCTCTTCATGTGCCTGCGTTCGTAGACAGAGCTCTGACTTCCTTGAAGATATTCCTCCATTTTGGAAATTAGGTCTCCAATCAACAGTTGTTCATCATCATTCTCTTCCAGGTAAGCACAGGTCTGAAGGAATGCTTGGTGTTGCTCTTCATTAGTTGGTCTCCCTTTCTTCGAATCATGATCGTCGGAGGAGTATGCGCGAGGAATTTTTTTCCACTTCGAAAATTTACGCTGCAGGTGTGATGGTAGACACAATCTGCAGCAGGAAGATCACGAAGATAATACTCCAGACGGCCTTTTACATTAAACGACCATTCATCGCAGCGGCTTTCACAGCACCTTTTTATGGTTTCGGAGAACTCTGTAGTTCTTATTTTGACATGCTCTGATTTTGGTTTGTGTTTGGAAAAAAAGTCCACAAAGGTATCACAAAACAAACAGTGAGTAGCACTGGAAAATGCGTATTCATGAAAACGAGCACTTTTCCTTGGTATTGCCTCGGCTGCGGTCTGTCGCTTCTTTATTTCAATGGTCTTTTTATCCGTAAACCTTTTCCTACATACAACGTGAACACTTATTCCAGCTGTTGCAACAACATCGCTTCCACGGCTGCGGCTGGATGCATTTATACCATCTGCTCCTTTTTGCGAGATGTGAACCACTTCCTGTCCGCTGTCCAATTTCTCCTTACAAATCACGCACAATTCTTCAGGGGTCTGCATTCTTGAAGGCGGACGCACACCGAGTCAGCCGTACACCGAGTCAGTCTGAAACAGAAAACACAAATTAATAAACTGTGTTGCAGTATTTAAAAGGAGTACATAATAACAGTTTTAAAGAAAATGACAAGCACAAATACGCAGATTTGATAGTGGGTAGTAGGAATTAAAGAGTTGTATATAATATAAGTTTATAAAGATGTAGCAATGTCCATTCTCACATACACTCCATACAGTATATTTTATTTACATTACGTGACGTCATAGTTTAATACTAGCCGCCTAATACAATTTTTAGTGTCATATAGGTTAATTTAGAAACGAAAATGTGTTTTAAAACATTTTACTGATCAAAAAAACGTCATAACTCTCTCTACAAAGCGAAATTAAAATTTATTGTATTTCGTAGGAAACTGCCAGTCCGCCATTTTGAATTTCATTTTTGGGGGTGTTCCCGGGGTCCAATTTTGTCGGATTTTGGATATGTTATTCTGCAATGGTTCCTGAGCTGGAAACAGTTTAGAAAGCTTCTGAAGCAATTTTGCCCAGGTTGAAGCTATTTTTGCTCTAGATGCCTGGACTAAATGCTTTGTCTAACCTTTGTTTAGCTGGAGGATAACTTCCCTACGTTCTTTTAGAAATGGATTTGTATTTTAATATTAATTGGAATTTTAATTAAAATTTTCGATCTTCAAAATGGATATTTGAAAGTTTTCGAAACGTTTTACAGTGCAATATATATGTGCTATGTTGCAAAAAAAGGCCGATTTAGGTTAATTGAATGCCCGGTTAGGTCAACTGTCCGCCCTTGATGATTGGTTTGGTTAAGTCGTGATATTTTCGTTGTTTAATGAAAATATCACGACTTAATCCTTTTGCAAAAAGGCCGATTTTGTAAAAAGACCGTAATATATAGACAGTATATATATAATCTTGTCAAACTGAAGTTTCCCGTAAACCAGTCCATTTCTAGTATATGTACATATAATGCAAATAGCTCGAAATAATGGTTTCAACCCTTTACCCTTGGGCTGGAGCTAAATCGTTCCTGCAGCAGCTGGCTACGTTGAGCTCCCTGCATGTGTCACAGTTTGAATTTACTGATCTATATTTGTTTTCCTTTCATGTTAATTTGAAACAGATTTGCTAAAATTGGACAATGGAGCCAGAAATGGGAGGCTGTGATGTTCATCTCTCTGATATGAAAGTAAGAATTATTTTTAAATTAATTTTATATACATATTGTCGATTTTTTCGACAGCATTTAGAACTGTAATGATGGACTGATTACACTGTTCAACAAAGTTTTTCGACTTTGGATCACCCACAGTTTTTGAGGGGGTTTGCAATTTAAAACTCTTTGAGATCGAGACAGCATTCCTCAGTTTGCATCATAATACGAGAGTTATTGTTAGTAATTTATTTTGCATAAAATCTTTATATTATGCATATTATTATTTATATTGGTAAAACTTTACAAGATACCCGCATTGCCATGAAACATGCTACAGTAACGAAACATATATCAATTGATAGAGCAGAAAAAATGGTGCAAGCAGCTATGTATCATTCTGAAAATATTAGAAAATAACAAAGTTATGTTTCCGATTTTGTTGAAAATAAGATATTTAATGTAGGTTAACTGAATGCCAGGTTAGGTCAACTGAATGCCCGGTTAGGTAAACTGTACGCCTTTGATGATTGGTTAGGTTAAGTCGTGATATTTTCGTTAGTTTTAACGAAAATATCACAACTTAACCTAACCAATCATCAAGGGCGTACATTTGACCTAACCGGCATTCAGTTAACCTATATTAAATATCTTATTTTCAACAAAATCGGAAACAGTACATGAAACGGAAAAGATCTAAATGGTGTAAGCTATGATAGGCCTAGTAACATCTTCATAGTGTTATAACTATATTTTCTAATCTTTTCAAAATGATACATTGCTGCTTGCACCATTTTTCTACTCTATCGATTGATATATGTTTCGTTACTGTAGCATGTTTCATGGCAATGCGGGTGTCTTGTAAAGTTTTACCTTTATATTTACATGTTTATATATAATATGCATATATTTATTTAAGTATACTGCATATATATATAAAACCTTTGGTTAGCTTCCGCCCGAATTGTTCATTCTGACGAAGGTCAAGCTTTTCACTCCACCTTAGACCTACAGTTTAACGTGGAATCCGAACCACGCCCCATCAGCAGCCCAGCATCGTAACCACTAGGCCACCTAGGGTACCCATTTATCTACCAACCACTTCCTTTATTGTGTGGAAGGATGAACAGCTGGGTTTTGCTGCGCGCCGGCTGCCGTCGGGTCTCGAACCCGGGGCCGATGGATTCGTAGTCAGCGACGCTAACCACTACACCACCGAGGCGCATATATATATATATATATATATATATATATATATATGTTATGATGTGTGTGTGTGTGTATATATATATATATATGTTATGATGTGTGTGCGTGTATATATATATATATGTTATGATGTGTGTGCGTGTATATATATATATATATATATATGTTATGATGTGTGTGCGTGTATATATATATATATATGTTATGATGTGTGTGCGTGTATATATATATATATATGTTATGATGTGTGTGCGTGTATATATATATATGTTATGATGTGTGTGCGTGTATATATATATATATATATATATATATATATATATATATATATATATATATATATATATACACGCACACACATCATAACATATATATATATATATATATACACACACACACATCATAACATATATATATATATATATATATATATATATATATTATATATATATATATATATATGTTATGATGTGTGTGTGTGTGTATATATATATATATGTTATGATGTGTGTGCGTGTATATATATATATATATATATATATATATATATATATATATATATATATATATATATATATATATATATGTTATGATGTGTGTGCGTGTGTGTATATACAGTATATATATATATATATATATAATATACGCATATTATATATAAACATGTAGGTATAAATAATAATATACATAATAAAGATTTTACGCAAAATAAATGACTAACAATAAATCTCGTATCATGATGCAAACTGTTGAACAATATAATCAGTCCATCATAACAGTTCTAAATGCTGTCGAAAAAAATCGATATATATATATATATATATATATATATATATATATATATATATATATATATATATAACGGGTGCGGCAAAAATAACGCCCTTTTTAGTTTATTCTCTTTTATTGAAGGAAATAAATCAATTACAGTATTTTAAGAGAAATAATAAGGTTTTTAAGAAAAATACAGCATTTTAAGAAAAATAATAAGTACTTTCTCAGTAAAAACTAAAAAATAACAAAATGATACAATATAAAACTAAAAAATTATACTGTATAAAACTATAAAGATACAATTATTAAAAGGGCGTTACTTTTGCCGCACCCGGTAACTATATACACATAGGGTGTTTCAGGAGGAAAGGTCAATACTTCGGGAGGTGATAGTATCGGTCATTGTGAGAAAAAAAGTTCATATGAACATGTGTCTAATTCTGAATGGTTACGGAGATAGAGCTGTTTAAATCTACAAATACAAAAGCATTGTTAATGGTAATCAAGAAAGAGAAACCAATTACTGTTTCTAACATTTAATGTTTAAACATTGGCATTTTGAATAGTATCAGATAGAGAAATGACAAATTTGCTACAGTTTACAATACGTTTTCGAAAATCCCACTGTCAACCTCAATGCACTTTGCAATTCGTGTGCGAAGATCGCGTGTTGTTCGTCTGAGTTGATCTTGACGTTCCTTTATGCGGGCAGCAGCATCGAAAATGCGCGCGAGCAATTCGTCTCGTGTATCCACCTTTCTTTTGTAAACTTGACTTTTCATCCACCCCCACAAACAATAATCTAACGGAGAGAGGTCTGGAGACCTTGGTGGCCATCGACCAGGGAAAGTTTGATTTAGGTATTGCATCACCAGACGGGTAGACTGTGGAGGAGCTCCGTCATGCTGAAAGTACATACCAACGTGTGTAGCCAAAGGAACATCCTCCAAGGGGGAAGGGAAGGGAAGGGGGAGGAAGAGCTGTGCGCGCATCAGATTCAAACAGCTCTATCTCCGTAACCATTCAGAATGAGACTCATGTTCATATGAACTTTTTTCTCACAATGACCGATACTATCACCTCCCGAAGTATTGACCTTTCCTCCTGAAACACCCTGTGTGTATATATATATATATATGAGGTTGTAACATATATTCTGCTCGATTTTTAGTTCATTCAAACAAAAATTAAATGACATAATGACAAATTAATCATCAATATAATTCCCTTCTTTTTCTATAACCTCCTTCCACCTGTAACAAAGCTTTTTTATGCCACGTTCGAAGAAATCCCTTGTTTTCGAGTTAAAAAAAGCGATCACTTCGTTTTGGATAGCTTCCCTGGATTGCAACTTTTGTCCATCTAGGTGGTGTTGCAGACTTCTGAATAAATGGTAGTCTGAAGGTGCGATGTCCGGAGAATAAGGTGGCTGAGGCATTTTTTCCCAACCAAATGCAGTGGTGATTCGAGCAGTGTGAGGGCGCGCGTTATCCTAGTGGAATAGAACACCTCTGCGATTAATTAATGCATGACATTTTTCTTGTAATGCCATCTTCAATCGTTGGAGTTGTTGGCAGTAGACTTCAGCTGTGATTGTTTGGTTATCTGGCAGAAGCTCAAAATGAATAATTCCTTGCATATCCCACCAAACGCATAGCAAAATTTTTTTTGGATGGGGTCCATTCCTTGGCTGAAGTTTAGGCTTTGTTTCACGGCGAAGCCACTGATGTCGATGCTTAATATTGTTATAGAGGACCCATTTTTCATCCCCAGTGACGATCCGATTCAAAAACGGTGCCTGCAGTTGCCGAGAATGCAGTGATGTGCAAATATCGATTCGATGTTGAAGATTCGCTTGTGACAAATCATGCGGAACCCATTTTCCAACCTTCACTACTTTTTCTAACAGCTTCAAATGAGGATGAATGGTCATATAGCTAACGCCGAGTTGCAGGCCAAGTTCTCTTACAGTTACCGTTGGGTTTTCCTCCACTGTTGCTTTCAGCAACTCTCCATCTAACTCATTTGGTCGTCCTGTTCGTTGATAATCTTTCAGAGTGAACTCTCCATTTCTGAACTTCTCAAACCATCTCCTACACATTCATTCGCTCACATCATTTCCATAAATTCTTTGAATTTTTTTGCGGATTCATTGGCGTTAGATTCTTTATGGAACTCATATAGCATCACATGTCGAATATGCTCTTTCATGGGCTCCATGTTTTTTCAATTACTGTAATATCGTAGGGGTGTCGTTGTAACTGTATGAAAACACCAGAGAAAATATTATTAGCCTAAGCCTACACTAGCCTAAGTCATTCTGTATCATTCTGTCTCGTGATAAAACATATGCGAACCTGTCGCCGCGTGTATTTTGCAACATTTCTAAAACTATTTCACATTATCTTGAAGTTATTCTATTATCTATCGTCCGTTTTCTAATCGAGCAGAATTTAAGTTACAACCTGATATATATATATATATACTGTGTGTATATATATATATATAATATATATACTGTGTGTGTATATATATATATATATATATATATATATATATATATGGTACCCGGTCGATTCGCCGACGGACGTTTTGCCGACAGACATTTTGCCGACGGACGTTTCGCCGAACGGACTGTCATTAATATGTCTATGACAAAATACACACACATGTTATTAAAGGTTATTATTAAATGTTAATTTAATATTTTAAAATAATTCAATATGTTAAATTGACAGTTATAGACGCTTGACGTAAAAACATAGATACCTTTTTTAAATAAATTTATATCGATAATACTTATAAAATGTTTATCTATATATATATATATACAGTATATCTATATATCTCTTTCTCGGTGTATATTGTATAATTTAAAACTTTCGTTTTAGACCATGGAATTCACTTTGACGGTGTCCGGCGAATTTGTCTACAACAATTTGTCTAAAGATACAATTCATCTACAACAATTTGTTTACAACAATTAGTCTACAGATACAATTTAACTACAATAATTTGTCTACAGATACAATTTGTCTAGAGAAACTATTACTAATATTATTTAAAAAATGACGATTGGTTAGGTTAAGTCGTGATATTTTCGTATGTTTTAACAGTAAACTAACGAAAATATCATGACTTAACCTAACCAATCGTCAAGGGTGTACTAACTTTTTATGGCCTTTCTCTGAATCAATAAATTGAAGAGGCATTGTGGGTTACTGAACAGTGAACAATGTAAAAGTTCCAGGATGACTGCAATTTTAAGTGCGAAAACCTAAGACATAAGTTACTAAGATTTAAAAAAGGCAACAAACGAACAAACGTTTCAGAATAGCTTAAACTATAAAGGCACAAACGCAAGACTTAAATTATAAAAGTTAACAACTAATTTTCGTATTTAAATTATATTTGTTTTTTTTATTAATGACAGTCCATTCGGCGAATCGTCCGTTCGGCGAATCGTCCGTTCGGCGAAACGTCCGTCGGCAAAATGTCTGTCGGCAAACGTCCGTCGGCGAATCGACCGGCCACGATATATATATATATATATATATAAAACGCCAACTATTATCTCAGACCACAACATAATCAAGTTATCACCAAGTATGGCGATAACATTAAAAGACAATACA
The DNA here is from genome assembly GCA_023014485.1 of Bathynomus jamesi. NCBI lineage: Eukaryota > Metazoa > Arthropoda > Malacostraca > Isopoda > Cirolanidae > Bathynomus > Bathynomus jamesi. The sequence continues at coordinate 89,403 of JAJOZX010005693.1, read as the reverse complement.
CATACAGAAGGAAGAAGCGAATTTGGGGCTTTTATCTTAAACTCCAAGACCATAAATTGGGAAGAAATCAGATCACACATGGCCCAAATAGAGTGGAGAACAGTTTTAAAGAATAAAACAACGGAGGAAATGCTAACAACCTTGGAAGAAAAGACGCTGAAAATTTTAGAAAAAGATGCTCCGAAAGCACAGCCAAAAAGGAAGAAGAACTGGCTGGAGAGGCAAAAAGAGAAGAATATGCCACAAAAGAAAGAGAGTAGCGGCGAAGTTAGCTAATTGCGGAGATGACAATGCCAGGAAAGCAATACAAGAAAAACTGGAGATTATCGATAGGGAAATACAAACCCTGATTAAGGGCCATAGAGAGAGGGAAGAGGAAAAGGCGGTAGAAGCAATAAAGGAAAATTCAAAATATCATACTTCTATAGCTATGCGGAAAAGAAAAAAAAAACCAGCGCTACCATCAGGCCCTTAAAGAAAGGAAATAATGAACTAACAGGCGATCTAAAAGAAATATCTGAAACATTGAGAGCCCAGTATGAATCAATCTTCAGTGCCCCAAAAAGTGACGAAGCGATACCTGACATAGATGCATTCTTCGAAGAGAAATTGCAAGGAGAATGTATAACAGATTGTGATTTTACCCTAGAAGATGTCACGGGAGCTATAGGACAAAGGAAATCACATTCCCCTGCAGGTTCGGACAAATGGAACACACTACTAATTAAAAACTGTGAAAATGAAATAGCTGGACCTTTATACTGGATATGGAGAAGATCCCTAGACACTGGGGAAAGACAGAGCATCTTGAAAAGAGCGAACATTGTTCCTACATATAAAGGAGGGGATAGCTCTCAAGCAAAGAACCAGTGTCCAGTGTCATTGACATCCCACCTCACCAAATTATTTAAAAGAATAGTCAGAGAGAAAATCTATCACTTCTTGGAAACACTGGAAAGATTCAACGAAAATCAGCACGGATTCCGATCAGGAAGATCATGCCTATCACAACTTATAGAGCACTATAACAATATCCTAGATGTACTTGAAGGCAATGCTAAAGATTTCAACAAATGCGATCATGGTACAATAGCACATAAAATTAAACATATGGGAATAACAGGCAAAGTGGGAAAATGGATCTACAACTTCCTCAGAGAACGTCTACAGGTCATCAAAATTCAAGGTGTATCATCATCAGAATCAGAAGTACGCAGCTCAGTACCACAAGGTACAGTACTGGCCCCACTCCTGTTCATTATCATGCTAACAGACATAGACAGTGGAGTAAACAGCAACAGTATAGTAACATCCTTTGCGGACGATACAAAGATCATCAGAAAAATCAGCGATGCAAATGAAGTGGAGGCCTTGCAAAGGGACACGAACAAAATACATAAATGGTCAGAAGACAACAATATGATTTTTAACACCGAAAAATTTCAGCTCTTGAGATATGGTAGAAATGAGAAACTTAAACAGACTACATATCATGCTCCAGATAGACAGGAAATTCAGAGAAGCACGAAAACGGTCGACTTGTGGGTAATAATGACCGGTGATGCCAAATTTGAGACACAAAATCAGATAGCAATAAACAAAGCAAAAAGAGTCGCGGGACAGGTACTAAGAACGTTCAAAAGGAGGGACAAGACAGTAATGATTCCCCTGCTGAGAACATTGATTATACCAAAACTTGAATACTGCTCAGTTTTGACGTGCCCATATAAAAAGGAAGAAATTAATACACTAGAAGAAACGCAGAGACATTTCACAGCCAAGATTGATGGCTGCAAAGAACTCAACTACTGGGAAAGACTACGTAAACTAAATCTGTACTCCCTGGAAAGAAGAAGAGGTACATCATAAGCTACCTATGGAAAATGATCGAAAAACTGGTACCAAACCTCAAACTAAACCCAATTACCACTCAAACGACGCTGGAAAATAGGAAAGGCACAATGTGTAGTGTTCCAAAATTAAAGGCACGACAAGGGACCTCCTCAACACTGAAGGAAAATAGCTTGGTTGTCAGGGGGCCAAGACTTTTTAACCAGCTTCCAAAGGACCTCAGAAACGTTATAGGGGTCAAAGTTGAAGTCTTCAAGAGAAGACTGGCTGGCTTGGCTCAAGACAGTATCAGATGAGCCGGGTGTACCTGGCTATGTGCGGTGGAGAGCGCAAGAGAGCAACTCACTCCTCCACCAAACCAGGCCTAGAGGCGGGGCCACCAGCTTGACGTTCGTGTGAAGAGAGACCAACACACGGAACCTGAACGAGGTTAACGAGGTAACCTCTTTCACATTGTGACGATTTGTGAGTACCAAATTCACCAAAGACATGGACTTTAGATGATGGCGAACCTGATGATGAATCTCGTAATGAATCTTTGAACAGACAAGATGACATGAATACACAATTTCAACCACCTTCATCGGATTAACTTCATTTAATTTCTTAGTCAGAATTAAATGATCTTGTCAGAGTTGAATTTCTGGCTGAGCTCTTAGGTTCCAGATTAAAAGGTTGGAATCTCTTACAAAAGACTAAAAGTATCATAATTTCGAGGGCGTCAGACACACTTCACATCATTTTTCTCTATGGAAAGTGATTTAGTGTATTGTAATGATGCAAACGTTCTTATGGAGGCACTTGGTCGACAGCACAATCCTTAAAAATGTAGGCTTTTTGTCGATTCATCAAAGTTGAGTTTGAAAGCTGTACTATTGCACAACGGTAATGTCTATACTTCGGTTCCGATTGCACATAAAGTTCATATGAAGGAATCATGTGACAACATGCAGTTACTTTTTAAGCATATTAACTCTGATACACACTCCTGGTATATCTGTTATAATCTGAAAGTGATTGCACTTCTCCTCGGCTTACAGTTAAAATACACAAAGTTCTTTGTTTCTTCTGCAAGCGGGACAGCCGAGCTAAGGGGAATCATTATACACAGAAAGAGTGGCCACTTTCACAAAATTTGGTTCCAGGACAAAAAAATGTTGCCTATGAACCCGTAGTAGATCCAGCAAAAGTTTTCTTACCACCGCTCCATATCAAACTTGGTTTGATGAAAAATTTTGTAAAAGCCATGAATAAAGACGGACCTGGATTTCTATATCTAAAACAGAAGTTTCCTAGAATCAGCGAAGCGAAAATCAAAGAAGGCAGTTTTGTGGGCCCACAGATCAGAGAAGTGATGAAAAACACTGCATTTGACAAGTCTTTGAATGAGGTTGAAAGAACAGCATGGAAAGCTTTTAAAGAAGCGACTACGAATTTCCTCAGCAGCGTCAAATCAGAAAATTGTGTTTCCCTGGTAGAGCAAATGCTTAGTGCTTACCAAGCCATGGGGTGTAACATGTCTTTGAAAATGCATTTCCTGCACTCCCACCTGGACTTCTTCCCATCAAACCTGGGCGCTGTCAGCGATGAGCATGGTGAAAGAGTTCATCAGGATATATCAACCGTGGAAAAGCGGTACCAAGGAAGATATAGCCCTAGTATGTTGGACACCTATAAGAGAAGCCCCTAGTTCTAGTTATAAGCGAAAATCAGCTTCAACAAAATTTTAGGCAAGGTGGCATTCTTTTTTGTACGATTAAATATACCTAAAAAGTAAGAACATCTGTCAATTTTCATTTGCATTTCCTTCGAAATTGGTGAGTGATAGAAAAAGTCTGTTTTCAAATTTGTAATCAGCGTAAAAACATACATTAGAATCACATAAATTAATTCGAAGGAGTTAAAAAAAGTTATATTTTGTTATTCAGTGTCATCTGTCCACTTTTCATACACCAACTGTAAAAATTCCACATTCATTTTCATGTTTTATTATCTTATTTATCTGTCGTGTGCTCGTTTTTAAATTATTGAATGAGTTCATGCATAAATAATTGTTTTATCTCTAGTTTGAACCAGGATATATTCAGGGCTACACAGATCCTTATCATTCCCTAGAATTAGGTAATTAATCAGTTTAAGACAAGCGTGAGAGAGAAAATGAGAAAAAATAATCTTATGATCAACACCCTAAAATCAGATTTAAACTCAATAAAATGTATACAGAAAGTTGTTATAAATAAATAAATTGAGTTACTCGAAACAATGTTGATTCGCTGTAGATTGAATGCTATCTTATGATACACACACACACACACACACACACACACAGTGGCGGACCTACATTTTTGGGACCCTGAAGCTTGAACTGTTATGGGGGCCCCTTCGCAACCAGCAACAATAGGGCAACATCCAACAAGGTTCAAAGGGCCTTGCTGCCCTTGCAAGGACCTCGAGGCCCAAATGGCGGAGAACGGGGTGGTGGGGTGGTGTTATTATAAAAACTCAATAGATGGCGCTGGGAGGACCGAAGACGCCACGAGGAAGAATGACTCGGGTAAACCGTTGTAAAGGCATTACCCTCGACATGACCCACGTGAATACTTATGTTGAAACCGTCTACAAAGAATTCTACCACTAGAAATACAATAAATCAGAAATAAGCCAGGTCTGCCACTTCCAAAAAACTCAACTGAATAAGCAAAATATAAAAATTTGCGCTAGAAAACAGAATATCTCAGTAAATATGGGACTGAAGCACTAGTTGTTGCTAACGAAACCAGCAGAAATATACACATAAAAGTATCATCCGCGCTAACTATGGACCAAGCTTATAAGCACACCTTGACCTATACATCTTTACACTAAACACTAGCAAAGATATAATCGAAAACTTACCAAAAACGAAGAAAAAGAAAATTTGGAGGAACGAAATCACACCACCCAACATCAATGCGCAGAAAAAAGTATTGGTTCATTCTCTAATAGAGAGGTAGAAGGTCATCAGAGGGGGCTCGTTAGGATAAAGAGGTGAAAATCTGATTTTTGGTGTTAAAATGCACAGCGAGACGAGTGCAGCCTGAATTGAGAATTCAGATGTCTTTTTATGGTTCCGATTGGCTCTAGCCTAAGGGCTGAGCTATAGAACTATTAAGCCGTGCACCAACGAAGATTCGAGGATCCAGTTGCCAAAATGTAGACTATGAATAGATTCTGTCGAGCTCAGCGAGCCCATACAGCTGGGGTTCGGGCGCTGCAAGCCCCGAGAAAATTTTGAAATTTGACCAATTACAGGGGCATTTTGAGGCCATATGAAATGGGTATTAGAGCATATTCTAAGGTCAATATTAAGTACTTCAACCCGTTGGCTTATGATTCTATCACTAAATAGCCCTATTTTAATAACAAACACTTAAAAAAACTCCATCGATTTGTGTTGAAAAATTCACTCATTAAAAAAAAGTTGCTTCAGGGCCCCTCCTGGATTAGGGGCCCTGAAGCTTAAGCTTCATTAGTTTCATAGTAGATCCGCCACTGCACACACACACCACTCAAAAAACGTGATAAAATTAAACAAACCAATATTCTCAATCTCAGTTGCACATAATTCAAGATATGCAAAATAAAAACATGATATAAGATATGTAATTACATTACTGCATAATGCGTAATTATATTTAATGTAGAACTTACGAAATACAGTAAGTGTATGACGAGTCTCTGCATCATTACATTGATAATGATAACATAGATTACTGTTCGTAACCACTTTATATTTCAGTATGACAAGTTTGTGTTCACATTATAGTAGCATGAATATTAATTAGCTTCTGTTTAATACTATATTTCCAATTATGGATATACAATAGGTGAAAGTACGTTCCATTGGACTCACAAATCAAGCAAATTAAATATTCATTTTGCTCTATCCATTTAGTGATCTAATGATATGTTATCAAATGTTGTTGTAATATGCATTACTGACTATAAAAATTGACTCAGTAATGCTATGCTCGAGATGGTAATCTAATATCATGGACGCGAGTTAGTTATTATTATTTTTATTATCTGTAATTGTAATAGTAGTAGTAGTAGAAGTAGGACGAGTTGTTAAAACTCTTTAAATCTGTTATTTATTTTATTTTAACTAACTTAATGCATTCATTTATTCCAGTAAAAAGGTTTCCTCTCAGTATAACCTCCAAGGATGTGCTGATAATTCGAACCTATCCCCTCTGGTCGAAGAGACACTAAAATCTAACAACCTAACCTAGGTTAAACCTAACCTAGCATGCCCTAACCTATGTTGACCCAGTCTAACCTTTGCCAGTCAAACCTAACCTAATTTACTCCTACGATTTTATGTCACATGGATCAAATGTTGATAGCCCGGATAATTCCACCATTCGTCAAAGACTGTATTGACGCTTTGCAACTTCAGAATGTAATTAAATTGTCAATCTTCATGAAAGAAATGAACATTCCACATGGAAATTATGTGCGTATCTCAAGTGTTATGAATTATTGATAAATGTACGTTTATATTCAGAACTAGGCATCGGCAGAGCATTTTTAAGCTTTTCCCACTGGGCGACAAAGGCAGATCGGGAAGTTGGGGGGGGGGGGGAGGATTAAAGCAGGGGTGTGCTGCCAATTTCTTAACAACCGGTTCTGATACAGATAGGGGTGTAAATCGGCGAGCGGTAATGGCGCGAGTCATTAAGTTAGGGGGTCTGGGGCTCCGCCCCGGAAGCCAACGCATTTTAGCTTTTCCAAACAGCATTTTTGTAACATTTTGGTAGAAATTATTTAACATATTCTTTATACTCACTAATGACATAATTATCTAAAAATAAACTAATTTTTCATCAAAAAATAAATAAATATTGAAACGACCACTGCTTGTGATACTACCTATATTTTTCTATAAAATCCTGAAAAAATGAAAAAAAATTTAGATACAAATAAATTTCTACTGACTTAAATATTTGTTAAGAACAAATAAACGGTTCGGTGATCCAATCAAAATTTAATAACCGGTTCGGGCGAACCGGACCGAACCGGTCGCAGCACACCCTGGATTAAGGATACTATGGATCCGGATGTTCCCTAATCAGGCCACCATCCCCGTGTGGTCTGAAATAACACTAGCATTATCTATATATAAATATTCAATGTAAATTTCATATTTACATTTAGGATAAACAGTTCTAATTGTGGCATATGTGCATGTATTATGTGTATTTATATCGCTTCCAAGACAACTCCCAAGACAATTCTATTTTTACAAATTTTCTTCACTGGGTGACATTCATGTCGCCCACTCACTAAGTTAAAAAATGCTCTGAGCATCGGTGCCATACATAAAACAAGGTTGTCAATAGTAACACTTTCAGAGACAATGTCACTATTAATGGTATTTATAAATGATCAGCTTTGAAAATATTATAGAGTAATTAAATTGTAATTACTCGTAAATTAATAATAAAATAAATTCTCTCAATTTGGTATTGAATTTTTTTTTCGACCTCCTTGAATGATATTCAGAGGAACATTATTCTCATTCGCTATGAGAGTCAGTTTTAGTTAAATGAAAGTCCAAGTGTGTACATGCACAGTTTTAGTATCGAGATTTATTTCATTCAATTTTACTTCTTTCAACCTTATTCCATTAGAGCTACTTCGATTTCTCCCATAGAGAAGGTCTTATGCTCGGGTATCAATCTGCAAGAACATATTTTTTTTGCGTTCGTCCTTCAATTGATTCTCAGAATTTCTAAACCTACTTACGTAATTTCTTGGCTTGCATTTAAAGGATTGCGGAAATAGACTTCGATTGAATTTTTTCTTTCTTGTTTTTGGGAAGGGTATTTAGTTATTATTATTATTATTATTATTAATACTAATAATAATAATTCAGAATACTATACGATACCAATAGTTTTTAATTATGTCTGATTAAATTATTAAATCAATTTGTTGCTGTGACTTCCAATGTAGGACAAGCTACGACTGACAAAGCTGTATATGTTTGCGCTGGAGACGAAAGTAAATACAATGTCAGGAGTAAAGTTCCGTATGACATGAACATTTTAAACCGTGTGCACCAAAAAATAGGTATTGACATTGATGAAGACATTTTTTCAAATATCAACTGAATAAGCTTTCTCCAAAGATTTTAACTTACGAAGAATCTTGACAATGTGTTTGAAGTGGTTTGGTTCTTCACAATCGTTATTAAATTCTTTAACCCTCTAACGCCGACTGGGTCGAATACGTACCGTTTCAAATACACGCATTTAGACTTAACCCTAAAAAAACGTTCGGCGTTAAAGGGTTAAATCAAATTGAATATTAATGATTTTTTTTCTTAATATATTCGTATGAATGCGTTTCGCAAAATTTTTTTTTCAGTGGGGTGTCCTATTATACGTGTCAAAATAAGTTCAGGAAAGATCTCCTCAGAATTAGATCCCAAATTGGGAATTGCATATACACTAATCGGGACTCTATTCTTGACCTTATATACCGAGAGATTATACCAAAAAGAGAACTTATATGGTCAGTGTCAGAAACCCTTTATTTATGCTTTACAATCCTTTCTTATCTGTTTATAGATCCGGAATGGGTTAACTTTTAATGGTATATGAAATTAAAAGTTATATATTAACAACATGTTAAACGCAGTTCTGCCAAGAGTACATTCTTTGTTCACCTGTAAAATTGTGGTCATTCCGCCGATTTGGATAACCCGAAATTTAACTTCATTAACATTCGGTTAAAGTTAAATTCTCTTGAATTTTTCTTTATAAATCTTTCTCAATCTTCCACGTGTGTTGCATCTAACTTTGATGCGAATGATACACCGAGGAATATTGTATAAAAGCTATTTTCAAAGTACTGCTACAAGGTTATTGGTTCTCTCTCTCTCTTTCTTAACTTTCTGTCGGCCGTGATTTTTCCGAAACGTTTGGTACACTTTCTCCCGTTTTTCCATTTGATACTATCGACCTCCATTAAGAGTATTCTAGAATTTTGCGGGGGATTTTACGTCACTCTTTATATTTTCAAACCTATATTTCTCTCTTCAAAAAGGCAGCGTGTTGTTACTGAAACGTTAACTTTAAAATAAAGTAAAAATTAAAATCTTTTTGGGATTTCATTTAATTATTCACATTATTTTAACCCATAATATAATAATGGGTACTTATATAATTTAATAATAACTATTTTAGCCCATTAAGGGCAGGACTATTTTTTGTATTTTGTTGACATTTCTTCATATATTCAGCGTCAGAGGTTTTCGATAAACATGAAATAATTATCCGATAAAGAAAAATTAAAATATAAATATAAAAAATTTAAATTTAAAATTTCCACTTTTAAATTTTAACTTAAATTTTGTTAAAATGTGTTCCCAAATAGGACAATTGCGGTTAATGGGTTAACAGGAAATTGTGTTTTGTTTTAAGAGTGTATATATATATACTTTTGTCCCCGATATGAGACAACACTAAAATCTACAGTTATTTTAACAACTTTGTGCCAATTCAGAAAATAATAATAAAAATAGTCCATATTTTCAAAATTACCAAAATAAATTTTAACTACACTATCAGTCAGATCTTATTTGACACCAATTTGGGTCAAAATAAGTAAATAATTCTTAGAGTTCAAGAAATCATGCGAGATGCGCTTCCACTTCAAATCTCAGGTAACTGGAGAGGTAATAGGATAAAGTTGCCAATGGTCGCGCATCGGTCCTATGTCGCGCATTTGACTTAAAAAACTCCCCCCACAAAATACTGTTACAGTGAAGGAAATAAAATCCATGTGGAAACATTACTTCTTCTAATAACGAAGTTACTGGAAGTAATCAAACCGTATACAGATAAAAAAAAAAAACGCTGTTGAACCAGCTGATTACGAATCATTCAATAAAATGGTTGACGAAGCAAATTTTGGCGCTAAATTGAAAGAAATATTTGTTTTCTCCGCATTTGTTTACCTTCTTTTGTACAGTGGACGCTCTTTTAAACTTCCGTGTACTTGGATGATAGCGAAATCAAAATGGCGCGTGTATTCCTAAATAGTTTTATCGGATAAATTTATTTGCTTATTCGAGCTTCGTCAATCGGAGTACCATAAAAATGGTGATTACTAACTTCGTTTGACGATACTTGCGGAAGAAAAACATTACTTAAATGAATGGAAAATAAGTTTTGAGAAAAGGTTAATTTAATATGGGACGTAGTTGGATATACATTCTATTTTACAGGGGTTGGACAGAATAATGGAAACACTCGCACTTTCGATGCTATATTTTCTGGTATCATTAATGGCATTATGTACTTTATTAAATTAATATGTAACTGCGTATAATATTGAGAACATCTTCTATTTTAATATCATAAATGGTTGGTTGGTGCCTCAATATTAAAAGTCGCGTGATTGTCCCTGCACCTTGAGGAACAGTCCCATACTTATGAATACATGGAAAGAAATTAAAAAAAATTACACCACATAAGCACAGAATTGTTCCCATTATTCTCCCTAACTCCAAATTCATTAGAACTTTGGTACTGGTTGGTGTTAAAATAGGCTTTACTGCAATTCCCATAACATAGTTATGACTGACACTGGTCTTTGCGGACTATTGATAAATTTTGAACAAAAAAGTGTTAATGCAACAGTCTTCGATTGATTCTTCACAGCTCATAATTATCATAAAAGGTTCTTCTGTCGCATTCTCTCAGTGTTGCTTTACGCTCACTATATTCCTTATTTGATGTTCTTCTTTTTATTTTTGCGTGTATTCATAACCTTGAGGACTGTTTCTCAAGAGACAAGAGTAATTATGTGACTTTTTTACTGAAACACCAACCAAAGGGGCTCTCCTGCTATCATGCCCCTTTCACAGGCAGTAACATCTTTTCCAAGAGCTATATTTTTATTTATTTTAAAAGAACATGAAAAACCAATATGAACATATTAAAATAGAAGATGTTTCTCAATATTATACGCAGTTACATATTAATTTAATAAAGTACATAACGCCATTAATGATATCAGAAAATGCAGCACCGAAAATGCGAGTGTTTCCATCATTCTTTCCAATCCCTGTGTATATATGAGGGGTCGCGCGTCTTAAGATACCTAAGCGCCACCACAGGCGAAACGTGTTTTTTATGGATATCACTATTTTCACCCTTCCTCTATCGCGTGGTTTGGGTTATAATGACCTCACGACACTAGAAGTATGGTTGAAAACCTTAGGAAGCGAACTACTTTTTTCACCTCTATCGCCAGCCAAAAGTTCACCCAAAGTTCGGCATAATAAGAAAATCAAAAGATTAAAAAAATATATATATAAAATATAAAATATGAAAATCTATTCCAAAAACTCATCAACATCTTCATTAGCATACTTAGAACTCTAATTTAGCCAAAAATGAACGTTCTAGCTCAATTAATAACAGAGATACTATTGCGAGAATATTGCTGAACTTTGGAGGCAAATTCTGGCGAATTTTAATTTTGGCGCTTAGGTACCTTTAAGACGCGGGACCCCTCATATATCCTCATCATTTTTCATATTTTCTTTCATATCCGTTTATTTAAAGACTTAATTGTTATACTTTGTAAGTTATAAAACTCTTAATTTCTGATGAAGTAAAATGCTATTCATAATGAATGTTTAATATAAAACGTAATATAAAGTCATCGAGTAAACTAAAAGCTTTTTCGCTCATCAACAAAAGAAGTTCATCAAAAAGGAAGGAAAGAGAAAATAACGTTGTTACTTTAAACGATACGTTAATGTTTACGAGACCCGTGAATATCATTCACAAATTCACCTTCAAATTCACCTTAATTTGATATTAAAGGTCTGTTGTATTGCTTCACAAGAGATACAGAACATTATTTTATAATTAAAGCCAATTTTTGTTATAATGAGGTTGTATAAACCTTAATAATAATAATAATAATGATTATATAACTTAATAAGAACTTGTGAATCATCTGAATTTTAATTTAAAATTTTGGCTTCAAAAAAGATGAGGAACATCCTCTTATGCCCTTTAAAGTTTGATCCATACACACCACCAATATTAAAGGTTTAATTGGCCCATATATATATACACAGTGTATATATATATATATATATATATATATATATTATATATATATATATATATATATATAATATATATATATATATATATATAATTTAAAAGAGAGCTGGTAAGTTCCCGGTTAGAGCTATGAGGTCCCAATTTGGAACATAAATCTGAGAGGAACCTTTCCTGAATCTGTTTTGATATGCAATAATATGCCTAAGAGTTTCAAATGTTAATGTCATAAGGAGGTTTCGTGTTTATAATGTACTCTATATATATACACACATCATAAAAATTATATAAAAGTATTTTTTCAGTAATTTTAGGTTAAAATTCAAGCAACTTCTTTTTAGAATATATATATTTTATTCCCAAATACTTTGGGTATATTTCTTCAGCCAACGATGAAAATATTAAATAAACATAAAAATATTTATGAACAAAACTAGGATTATTTTTTCCTATTTTGTTCCGTAAGTTAAAAGTTTTATGAGAAGATTTAAAAATTAAAAAAAAAATTAAATTAAAAATGTGTACCTTGAATTCCCGTTTTTTATGTGAAGTTTGAAACGGCTCATTTTGAAGTGTTTCAGCACTTACCTGTCAAAAAGTGCCTGATGAGATTAATATCCTTTTATTGAAAGTAGTGATGGGACGATTAATCGGAATCGGAATCGAGAATCGGAAGAATCGAGCATTTTTCAGGAATCGGAATCGGAATCGAGAGAATTGTACCATGATTTCCGATTCTTAAAACGATTCTTTAACTTTTAATTGAACCAGTTTTGCAATGTAAACTTTAAAATTTAAATGAAAGAGGATAACAAATTTTATTTTTATTGTATTGTAGCTATACATTAAAACATGTATATCCATGATGTGTAATCAAGAAGATTAAAATGAATTGTTGCAACTTAGTTGATTTTTATTTTTAAACCAATCTATTATAATTTATAATTCATATTACCATACTCATAATGTAAATAGTTAATCTTACCAGAGTAAAATATGACAATTTCCAGAAAAACAAGTATAGAATTATATTTAAAAATATTGAGAATCGGAATCGGAATCGGAATCGAGAATCGTATCGGAATCGAGACTTTTTAGTGGTATCGGAATCGGAATCGGAATCGAGAATCGTATCGGAATCGAGACTTTTTAGTGGTATCGGAATCGGAATCGGAATCGTTAAAAATTTTGGTATCGTCCCATCACTAATTGAAAGGAGATGAAAAAGTACAGATCTGCTTTTATAAGAAGAATTTTCAAAACATAAAAAGTGCTGAGTGAGCCTTGAGGGGCTAAAGACGGAAGATTGAACGAATGGACGCTAGAAACATCATTATTAAGAAGGGTAGATCTTTCCATATATGGTGACATTTATATATATATATATATATATATATATATATAATATATATATAATATATATAATAATTTTATATATATATATATATATATATATATATATATAATTTTATATATATATATACAGGGTGTCCCGTAAGTCTGGACCCATAGGGAAAAATAATAAATTACAAAATAGTCCAAAAATTTATTTATAATATATATATATATTTTTTTTTTATTATTATTTTTTTTATTTTTTTATTATGATCTTACTCCGCTGGAGTTTTATTTGTGGGGCCACTTGAAAGCCAAAGTGTACGAGGTCAAACTTCAGAACATTTTCCACCTTAAAGCACGCATTGTGGAGGCGTGTCAAGAAATTTCTGCGACTGTGATTCAGAAAGTGCTGTCGCAGTGGAGATTGCGTCTTCAACTATGTGTGCGACACAACGGCGGACACTTTGAACAGATTATGTAATAAATTTTTGGACTATTTTGTAATTTTATTATTTTTCCCTATGGGTCCAGACTTACGGGACACCCTGTATATATATATATATAAATAATTTTATATATACATATATATATATATATATATATATATATATATATATATATATATATATATATATATATATATAGTCTTTTATACTTTTAATGATTTTGAAGAACTGCTCAAGGTCAACCAATGTTCCACCACTCCCCAGCATCTCACCTCATTAGGTGGATTTACTGTAGGAAAGAGTTGCTTTCAACTCACACCCATGGCTGGATTTTACTCAGGAACCTGTCGAGTTAATATTTGAATGTATTTTGGTTGGTGTGCTGGAGGTTCCTCAGTTCCTTTAGGAGCAAGTTAAAGAGTTTTGGGTCCCGCATTCTGAACGTATTCTCCTTTTTTGTTTTCAAGGCTTCATGTCCCATCGCACCTGGGACAGTACAAAATCTACCTGTTCTCTCATTTCATTGTGTTTTTATTTTATTTCTAAAGCTTGGGACATATCCCTCTAGTATTTTCCATACGTGTATTATGTGTGTATCGCTCACGTCTTTTTTCCAATTGAGTGGAGTAGAGGTTCATGGATTGTAATCGTGGTCTTCATCTTTCCTTTCCTATATTTCAAACGTAAAAGTCTTCTCTAGAGCTCTTTGTTTGCAATGTCTTATTTCCTGTATGGTGTTGTAAGTATTGAGTAATACTCGGTTATTGGTAGGACTAAACTCGTCCATACCTTTTCCTTAATGTTTGCTTTTCTGCTATGGAAGCTCCTCCAAATAATTCCCATTATTTATCTAGCTGTTATAATAATGTTATTACGTTCTCTGAATTCTGCATCCAATGACATTATTACTCCAAGATCCCTGACTTACGACGGGTTTGGTGTTATCCGTTGGTCTTGCAGTGTTTTGTACACTTTATTCCGTAGTACCCTATTGTTACCATACCTTATAAGTTGGAATTTTTCTTCGTTGAACTTCATTTTGTCTTCTTCCGTCCACTTGAATAATGTTTCAATGTCATTTTGTAATATTTCCATGTCACATTCTTTTCATATTTCCTTGCATATTTTTGTATTATCCGCGAAACTCGATATGATATAGTCGTTAATATCTACATCAGCCACCCTTTATTATGGAGCTCCTTGTTGTTATATATATATATATATATAATATATATATATATATATATATATATATATATTATATATATATATATATATAATATATTCAAGGAATAAGACCAAACCAATCACTCAATAAGGTTTCGTACCTGAAAGGATTTATGGACGAAACAAGGGCGGACATCGCATGCCTCATAGAAACTCATCTTAAAGATTGCCAAGGAAATTGTGAAAACTGCGAACATTGTATTGATAAGAAAGAGATAAATATAGAGGGCTTCAACTTACTAAGAGCGGATAGAACGACGAGACGGAAAGGTGGCTGTGCTATATATGTACAGGAAGGTCATATGACAGCGACGATAATAAGTAAATCAAACAGCTATGTGAAACTCCTAGCAGTGAAAATAGAAAAACTAAACTTGATAGTAATAGTCATCTTTGACCTACAGTACAAGCACCCCAACAGAAAAATTCTCGGAGGCCATTGATGACATCAGAAAGCTAATAAAGGCCATAAACCCTCCATCCCCCAATATAATGATCTGCGGAGACTTTAACTTCCCATTTATAAAATACAAAAAGGTGGATAGGAATATATATATTTACCAGGACAAGGGGGGCATAAGAGAAGACCAGGAGCAAGCAAAAATGTTGATGGCTCTCACAAATGAGTTTATGCTGACACAGGAGATAACAGAAAATACCAGAAAAAATAACTGCCTGGATCTGGTATTCACGAATAACACGAACTTGATTGCTGATATAAAAATAACCCCAACCATTATCTCAGACAACAACTTAATCGAGATATCAACAAATATGACGACAGCATTAAAAGACAATACACATATTGTGGAAAGAAGTAAATTCGGGGCCTTTAACTTAAACTCGAAGACTATAAATTGGGAAGCAATCAGATCGCACATGGCCCAAATAGAATGGAGAACAATTTTCGAGAATAAAACAACTGAAGAAATGCTAACAACCTTGGAAGAAAAAACGCTGAGAATGTTAGAAAACTATGCTCCGAAATCACAGCCAAAAGGAAAGAGGAGCTGGCTAGAGAGGCAAAAGAGAAGACTATTCCGCAAAAGAAAGAGAGTGGAGGCGAAGTTAGGTAACTGCGGAGATAATGACAGGAAAGCAATAAAAGAAAAACTGGAGGGTATCGATAGGGAAATACAAGCCCTGATTAAGGACCATACAGAGAGGGAAGAGGAAAAAGCGGTGGAAGCAATAAAGGAAAATCTAAAATACTTCTATAGCTATGCAAAAAGGAAAACAAAAACGCGCGCCGCTATTGGGCCCTTAAGGACGGGAAATAATGAACTAACCGACGATCCAAAAGAAATATCTGATACATTGAGAGCTCAATATGAATCAGTTTTCAGTAACCCAAAAAGTAACAAAGCGATACCTGACATAAATGCATTCTTTGAAGGGGAATTGCAAGGAGAGTATATAACAGACTTTGATTTTACACCAGAAGATGTAGCGAGAGCTATAGGACAAATGAAACCACATTCAGCTGCAGGTCCGGACAATTGGAACGCATTATTGATTAAAAACTAAAAATGAAATAGCTACACCTTTATACTGGATATGGGGAAGATCCCTAGACACTGGGGAAATACCGAGCATCTTGAAAAGGGCAAACATTGTCCCTATATATAAAGGAGGGGACAGATCTCAAGCAAAGAACTATAGACCAGTGTCATTGACGTCCCACCTCACCAAAGTATTTGAAAGAATAGTTAGAGGGAAAATTTATGATTTCCTGGAGACACGGGAAAGATTCAACGAAAATCAGCATGGATTCCGATCAGGTAGATCATGCCTATCACAACTAATGGAACACTGCAACAATATCCTAGATGCATTGGAAGGCAATGACAACTACGATGTTATATACACAGATTTTGCTAAAGCTTTCAATAAATGTGACCATGGTATAATAGCACATAAAATTAAATATATGGGAACAATAGGCAAAGTGGGAAAATGGATCTACAACTTCCTTAGAGATCGTCTGCAGGTCGTCAAAATTCAAGGTAGGGGAAGGTGGGGTAAGACGGACCCATGGGGTGAGATGGAACCCCTCCCCCTCTAAACCCAAGCAGAAAGGGCGAGGTTCAGATATTGGTTCCTAGATGTCCTTCATGTCAGTCACCAAACAAAAGCATGACACAAAAGAAAAAAGCAAAGCAAGCGAAAGCTGGGCCATCCTGGGCTCATGACAGTGACAGTGAAGATGGAGATTCAACCAAGTGCTTGTATTGCAATGACACGTTTGGTAATTCTGTGCGAGGGGAAGGGTGGGTTTGTTGCGCCATTTGCAAGAGATGTGCACATTAGGAATGTGCAGGGGTAGAGGATGATGAGGAAGAGGTTTTTGTGTGTGAGTTGTGCCAGTAAGGATGGACTCCTGGGGTCCATCTTACCCCGTGATTCGTTTTTGGTACAATAAAAATATTGATTTGGTAAAATCTCGTGTTTCAGTCTTTTCCTCTAAAAACCGTGACCAGGGTGTGGACTTTAAATATAACACCCCAAAGCACCACCACAACCCCTAAAAACCCCCAAAATTATATAAATGTGGTTTCTAGACTCATTTTTGTGTTAAGTAGTCCGTCTTACCCCACCTTCCCCTATATCATCATCAGAATCGGAAGTACCCAGCTCAGTACCACAAGGGACAGTACTGGCCCCACTCCTGTTCATTATCATGCTAACAGACATAGACAGCGGAGTAAACAGCAACAGTATAGTAACATCCTTTGCCGACGATACAAAGATCAGCAGAAAAATTAGCGATGTACAATGTACATGACGTGGAGGCCTTGCAGAGGGACACGAACAAAATATAGAAATGGTCAGAAGACAACAACATGTCATTCAACGCCGAGAAATTTCAGCTCTTGAGATATGGTAGAAAAGAAGAACTTAAATAGACTGCATATTATGCTCCAGATAGACAGGAAATTCAGAGAAGCACGAAAGCGATGGATCTCGGGATAATAATGACAGATGATGCGAAATTCGAAACACAAAATCAGATGGCGATAAATAAAGCAAAAAGAGTCGCCGGACAGGTACTAAGAACGTTCAAGAGAAGGGACAGGACAGTAATGATTCCCTTGCTAAAAACACTGATTATACCAAAACTTGAATACTGCTCAGTTTTGACGTCCCCATATAAAAAGGAAGAAACTAATAAACTAGAAGAAACGCAAAGGCATTTCACAGCCAAGATTGATGGCTGCAAAGAACTCAACTACTGGGAAAGACTACGTAAACTAAATCTGTACTCACTGGAAAGAAGAAGAGAGAGGTACATCATAATCTACATATGGAAAATGATCGAAAAACTGGTACCAAACCTAAAACTAAACCCAATTACCATTCAAACAACACTGGAAAATAGGAAAGGCAGAATGTGTAGTGTTCCCAAATTAAAGGCCCGACAAGGGACCTCCTCAACCCTGAAGGAAAATAGCTTGGTTGTCAGGGGCCAAGACTTTTCAACCAGCTTCCTAAGGACCTCAGAAACGTAACGGGGGTCAAAGTTGAAGTCTACAAGAAAAGACTGGATGGATGCCTGGCTCATGACAGTATCAGATGAGCCGGGCGTGCCTGGCAAGAAAGCAACTCGCTCCTCCACCAGGCCAGACCTAGAGGCGGTACCACCAGCTTGACCTCCGTGTGAAGAGAGACCAACGCACGAAACAACATAAGGTTCATAAGGTATATATATAATATATATAATGCATGAACACGAACGATTTTGCATAACGTAAAAATGCCTCCACCAGGATTTGAACCCAACACCCTAGAATAGATGGTGACAATCCTGATCATCACGGTACAACACACACACACACATATATATATGTATCCCTCATACCTGATTTCATAAAGTTAACTGTCATGAAACTTATTTGTTTGGATGTTCATAAAAAAAAATTCCTTTTATAACGCTGATATTAATTACACCAAAACTATTATCGCTACAATATATGATACAAGGGTGCAGTAGTGAAAGTTTTCGTAACAGCTACTGCATAAATACCTCATTAAATAGTCCTGCTATTCATAATTGCATATCTGTCTTTAGCATCGTAGATTCTTTTCATTATTATTTTATTCCAAAAGACACAATTGCGTTATATTTTTACATTATTGCTCTTGATTGCGGGATCACGACATCCGATTGACTTGACATTCTATCGACAAGTATACCGTGAGTTAGATTAAGTTAGGTTAGTTAGGTTAGCATTGGTTAAGTTAGGTCAAGTTAAGGTTGTTAGTTTTGTAGAGTGTCGATTTTATGGTCTTGTGAATATAGGTTCATTCATTGTATTTAAGTAAATTTTGGTTCATCAAAAACCGATTATCGTCACTACGAAAATACGATAATAATAATAATAATAATAATAATTGAAGTCGTCCAATCTTTTTTGTGACGGAAAAGGTTGCGTGATGAAGGGAATCTAGAGTTTTACGTGGAATCTGAACCACGTACGGATCACTACATCTGAACGCGGAGGACGGTCACCAATCCAACTACTTGAATAGACACGACGTCGTTGAACCATGCTAATCTAACGGGAAGCGATGTTGCGACGTGGCCACGACGTAGCCCAGTGAAACTGTAATAGTTTTTTCATCAACGGGATTCAACGAATCTTTTCTTTTTCATTTAAATTTCGAATTGTGGATAATTTCGTGAAGATGAATTGGGAAAAAAGTCGAATTCTGTATAAAGTCAATCGTCAACATTTTGAAATTCAACTTTGATCGTGTAATCGTGTAAGGTTTTAGGGCTCGCAGTATTAGAGAAATTTCCACACATTTACCTAGTTGTTATACAGTTAGGAAAAAAATTGTTTTGTTTTTTAAAATTTTGCTATGAATTCACCGCGAAATTACCCGTAAATAATACATACTTTCGCGATGAAGTATTTCCAATAGACTCTTATTAAATCAACATACCACTTTCTTAGTATTTCCTTATCAAACGTTATACATCAGAACACAGTTTACTTACGGAAATGATTCCATAGACAATCCTTTGAATTTCCTTCTAGAGATAATCCCATTTGTATTTGAAAATGTTTCTTTGAATTTTGTGAATTATTTAATTTCCTATTTATAGAGGAGGTATGGCGACCTTTTGAAAGACAGACATTTGGGTCAACCTTATGCTCGAAAAAAAATACGTGTGGGGGTAATTTCAATTATCACTTCGTGGAGTATGCCCCAACAAATATTGATAATCCGCGCCCGCCTCTGATCGTGGTTTGATCGTTCGCAAAGAGACCCCAGTCTCTGGCGACTCGAGTAAGGAGTGGTCTCGGTGAAATATTCCCCGGATAAAATGGTAGACAAACTGAGTAAAAAAAGCTCATTCTAAAACTTAAAGAATAATGAGCTGAAAGAAGCCTCAAATACTTCGCACCAAACCACACCCGGGAGAATTAAATACTGAAGATTCGAAGGTGGTAGGTAGGGACAAAAAATATTCCTAATTCCTGATCGAGTCCCATTGATCTTGGACTCGGACGAATACTTCAGATAAGGCTACCATCCAAACGTATAAACTTACAATTAATAAATAAGAAAAAATAATTATATGGTAAAATATTGAGGAACTTCAAAAGGTAAAGGACTCGTTAAGAAATCTTGTGAAGTCCCGACAAGTAAAATATATCTCTAAAGGGTCCTTTAAATTAGCCACCTGAACGGAGGGTGGAAGCACGTGAAATGACGCAACATATAATAAATCTCACGGTAAATACTGCAGCGTAAGTTACCGTCCGCTACAAAAGTTAATTCCAAAAATGAAGTCAACTAAGCTAACCAACAGATTTCCAATTGATTTCTTGTATAAAGATTATGGAGTGATCTTAATAATAATAATGATTAACTCAATATGAGTTAAAACTAAATCTCAATCAAGAGACAAACACTCTTTAAAGTTGTAAGCAAAGTAAGAAACTTCTTAAGCTTAACCCCCAACCTTGCAGTATATCTAACCCATACTTGCCAACCTTACAGATTTAGGCGGTAGGTTACCGAGTTTTTACTGAAGTGCATCATTTAAGGCTAGATTTTCAAAAATTTCTCGGGGGAAGAGGGGCATGCTCCCGGACCCCTGGCATTGATTACAAATCCTACCGCTTTAGCTTTCCAAATGTTGGAAAGTTTGCTAACCTATAATTAAATACACGCTAAATAATAAACAAATAAATCACAAAATAAATATACACTAGAATATATACTGTACAATTCACTGATAAATCAGTAAAGGAAACAAATCACAAAGTATACACTGAAGTATATATTCACAATTAACCAAATAAATTGGTAGATTAGGTGACTAAGATTAATAGGAGTAAATCTCCAAGCTGGTCCTTCAACTGTAAGTTGGTTCAAAGTGTAAAATATATTAAACCTTTACGACAATCAAAAGAATAATTCAAAGTTACGTAATGGATTTAAATGCAAGGCTGTTTAGATGCAATTCTAAGAAAAAAACAAGAGAAAAAAATAGGATCACCTGATGATCAGGGCCCCCATGTATTCTTGTTTTTTGCTTTACAGTACCAAATATAATAATAAATTAAACTGAATGCCCGGTTAGGTCAAATGTATGCCCTTGACGATTGGTTAAGTCATGATATTTTCGTTAGTTTTAACGAAGATATCATTTGGTAATTGAGGCTGGGGGCCCTGATCTTCAGGTGATCCAAAAAGCAATAATACTTTGTTCTTTTAAAAGATCACTAATGCCTGGGTTAGATCGAATAATGCCCGGTTTAGGTCGAATAATGCCAGAGTTAAGTGAGGTTACGTTCTTTTTCCACCTCAGAACGTTCATTAATAAATTATTTCCACTCCAGTGGTGTAACTTTTATGCATGTGCAAGAAAGATTTGAAGGACGCTTCTAAACTAGGAATTTACCAATAATAAATGAAACTAAATAAGTGAACAATCAAATTCAAAACCAATTGTCTACAAAGGACGGCAAGCTGAAAAATCTATGTTTCAAAAGTGACTTTTCAAATTGAGTAAATACATTCAATTCAAAAAGGAGTACAGAATTCAATTTGGAAACGCGAAGATTCCAACGAAAACAATCACTTTAAAAGCAAAGGAAGTTATCTGCACGAAGGCAAGATGTAGTATATATGCAAGCTTAGTTTCCACTTTTTTACTCCCTAACCACTGACTACACTTATCGCACTGTTTCAGACGACCGGCAGTGTGGTTTACGTTGCCGGTTTCCATGGCGATGTTAAGCGAGTCTGCAAACAATATGGTATGAAATATATATATATATATATATATATATATATATATATATATATATATATATATATATATATCCCCGCAAGGGGGTTCTAAGCTCATGCTCTTGAGTGCTCTTTGTGCTCGTTTGTACGTCCTTGTTCCTGGAGGTTTCACGTGCGCCCTCCCGGCCCTAGCACCCAAGGATGATGGGGCTCGACCCTGCAGTCCTTGTCATCCTTGGTCTTTTTCACTTCGACTGTCCCCTCCACCCTTTCTTTTTCCTCTGTCTTTCCTCTCACTTTTTCTTTGTTTTTCCGCTGAGATATGCCCTTTAAATAGAGGCGAATCGGTTCTTCCTGAACTAAAAAAAAAAAAAAAAAAATATATATATATATATATATATATATATACACGAACCTGTCCAAGTAATTTTAGACATTATGAATACAAAAATTTCAGCAAAAATGTTTTCACTTTTCCGCCAAAGACAACGAAAAACTAAAACGATTTAACTTAATCTAACCAAATTTTAACTGACCTAAAACAATGTATAACATATTTTAATCGGACATAATCTAAACTAACCCAACTTATTTAACCTGATCAAGCCACACTTTATCGAACCTAACCTAGTTATATCCAACCTTTATTTACAAAGACAAGTACGAAAAGCTCCATATATACAGTAAAATGAAATAGAATAAAGTAATTTTTTATACAATTTCGAAAAAAATTCTCACTTTTTTCTTTTGTTGTTATCGAAAAGGTAATAATATACTCGCGTCGAGAAATGTAAAATAAGGTGAAAAAACTACCGAGTAAAAAGGTAAAAAAAAAGGTAAAAAGGTAACAAGGCAATAGCCAAGAACCTAATTTCTCTTTTATGTAATAATAATTGTAAGTTTGTAAAACGTTTTCACTTTTCAATTTATTTATGAATTATTCTAAAATTCATTGATATGAAAGGGATCACTTTAATATTTAAAGTGTAAAATTGAACTTTTGGAAATAATACTCATGATTTAATGTTTTGATTGGTTTGTAACATAGCTGTTTCGTACTTTTTTGGATCAATCAAGACACAAATAGGAAAATATGGAAAAATAAACTGTACAGATATTCGGTTCCGATGGACTTTTAATTTTTCAGTTTTTATTTAGTTTTAATTATATATATATATATATATATATATATATATATATCCCCTCGGTGGTGTATTAGTGAGCATCGCTGACTACGAATACATCGACCCCCGGGTTCGATTCCTGGTAATGGCAGGCGGCGCGCAGCTAACCCAGCTGTTCATCCTTCCACACAATAAAAATTAGTTAGGAGACAAATCGGTACCCTGGATAGCCTAGTGGTTAAAACGCTATGCTGCTGATCGGGAGGTCGTGAGATCGAGTTCGGCCAAAGGACTTCGTAATTTCTGACCGGCCGTTGTGGATCGTGGTTCGGATTTCACGTTAAGCTGTAGGTCTAAGGTGGGCCAACAAGCTTGACCTTCATCAGAATTAACAAATTCGGGCGGAAGCAAAACCAAAGTTAACGAAGGTCATATATAGGCATAAAGATTTAGTCCATAAAACGCTTTGGAAATTTGGAAAACCCATATAACTTTTTCCATCATTATTCGAGACTGGAAGTAAAACATGAACAGAATCAATTACATTAGTATTCAAGTTCAAATATACATATATATAACCTTACCTTACAAAGGTTTCGCGCGATGATTTCTCATTTCGCGAAGGTCAAGCTTGTCGCCCCTCCTCTCCAGTTGGCCTGGTGAAGTAGTGAGTTGGATTCTTGCG
Organism: Bathynomus jamesi; assembly: GCA_023014485.1. Classification (NCBI taxonomy): domain Eukaryota; kingdom Metazoa; phylum Arthropoda; class Malacostraca; order Isopoda; family Cirolanidae; genus Bathynomus; species Bathynomus jamesi. The sequence goes on along the minus strand of JAJOZX010005693.1, from coordinate 65,351 downwards.
CTCTCCACCTCACATAGCCAGGTACGCCAGGCTCATCGGAGATTGTTCTGAGCCAGGCGTCTAGTCTTCTTTTGAAGATGTCCACTGCAACTCCCTTCGTGGTTCTTAGGTCTTTGGGCAACTGATTAAACAGTTTTGGTCCTCTCACTGCAAAACTATTTTCTTTCAGGGTTAAGGATGTTCCCTGTCTCGCCTTCAAATTGGGAATACGACACAGTCTGCCGTTTCTCCTTTCCACCGTTGTTTGGGGAGTTATAGGGTTCAGAGTAAGATTAGGGACTAGTTTCTCCATTATTTTCCAAGTGTAAATAATGGTGTATCTCTCTCTTCTCATTTCCAGTGAATATAGGTCTAGTTCGCGTAACCTTTCCCAGTAATTTAGTTCTTTGCACCCATTCATCTTGGCTGTGAAGCTTCTCTGGATCCCTTCCAGCTGTCTACTGTCTTCTTTTTTATATGGGGATGTTAGGACCGAGCAGTATTCCAATTTGGTTATCATCAGGGTTTTCAGTAGAGGAATCATTACATTCCTATCCCTTCGTTTAAAGGTTCTCAATATCTGTCCCGTTATTCTCTTTGCTCTGTTTACTGCTATCTTATTTTGTGTTTCAAATTTCGCATCATCTGTCATTACAATCCCTAAATCTTTTGCTTTAGAATTTCTCTGAATTTCCTGTCCATTTGGGGTATAATATTCCATGAATTTTAGGTCTTCTCTTTTTCTGTACCGTAACAGCTGAAATTTGTCGGTGTTAAACTTCATATTGTTGTCTCCCGTCCACTTGTAGATTCTTTTTATCTCGGTTTGTAGAGATCCTATGTCTTCTGGGTTTCTTATTTTTCTATTGATCTTTGTGTCATCCGCAAAGGATGTTACTGTGCTGTCTCTGGTAACGTCCTCATCTATGTCAGTTAGCATGATTATGAAGAGTAGTGGAGCTAATACTGTTCCTTGTGGTACTGAGCTGAGGACCTCTGATTCTGATGAAGATAATCCTTGTACTGTAACGACTTGCCGCCGCTCACTAAGGAAATTATATATCCATTTCCCTAATTTTCCTGTTATTCCCATATATTTCAGTTTATATATTATGATTCCGTGGTCACACTTGTCGAACGCTTTAGCAAAGTCTGTGTATAGTACATCATAGTTTTCATTACTTTCAAGTGAATCAATAATGTTGTTGTAGTGTTCCATTAGTTGTGATAGGCATGATCTGCCTGACCGAAACCCGTGTTGGTTATCATTGAATTTTTTCTGAGTTTCCAAAAAGTCATAGATTTTCTGTCTAACTATTCTTTCAAATATTTTAGTGAGATGGGATGTAAGCGATACTGGCCTATAGTTTTTGGCCTCGATCTCCTCCTTATATATTGGACTATGTTTGCGCTCTTCAGGATGCCCGGTATTTCTCCCGTGTCTAGTGATCGTCTCCATATCCAGTATAGGGCTCAGCGATCGCATTCTTGCAGTTTTTGATCAGTGTGGCATTCCATTTATCTGGTCCTGCTGCTGAGTGTGTTTTTAGTTTCCCTATGGCTTGTGTAATATCATCCGTCGTAAAGCCGAAATCCGTTATACTTTCCCCTTGTGGTTCTTCTTCAAAGAACGCGTTTCTATCGCATATCAATTTGTCAGTTTTTGGGATACTGAAAGATGATTCGTACTGAGCTCTTAATATTTCAGATACTTCTGTTAGATCATCAGATGAAGCACTGTTCTCATTTTTTAAAGGTCCGATAGTCGCATGGTTTTTCGCGACTTTCTTTTTGCGAAATTATAGAAGTACTTTGAGTTTGCCTTTATCGCTTCTATAGCGTCTTCTTCTTTTTATGTATGCTTCTTGATTGGTTCCTATATGACGACATCGATACTTTGCAGTTTATCACTTAATTTTGCAGTCACTCTTTTTCTCTTTCGAAACAATGCCCTCTTTTGTCTTTCAAACCTGCTTCTCTTTCCTCTTTGTTGTATCTTTGGGACATGTTTTTCCACAATTTCTAACATCTTCTCCTCTAACTTCATTAGCATCTCCTCCGTTGTCTTGGCCTTGAAAATGGTTTTCCAATCTATTACTTCCATACTGGATGTCACATCTTCCCAGTTTATTGCTTTGGAGTGAAAATTAAAAATTTCGAATTTGCTTCTTTCTGTTGTGCGTGTTCTTTCCTTTCCTGTTGCCTTTATATTAGTTGTTATTTCAATGATGTTGTGGTCCGATATCATAGTTGGGGATATTTCTACATTATCAATTAGATTACTGCTGTTTGTGAATACCAAATCTAGGCAGTTTTTTTTTTTGTGTTTTCTGTTATTTCTTGCGTTAACATAAATTCATCAGCTAGAGCTAGTAGCATTTTTACCTGTTCCTGGTCTTCTCGTGTGCCCCCTTGTCCTGGTGTATACATATATTTTTTCCTATCCTTTTATATTTCATGAATGGAAAGTTAAAATCACCACAGAGAAAAATATTTGGGGTTGGAGAGTGTAGATCTTTTACCAAGTTTCTTACCTCTGTAATGGAATCTGAAAATTTTGAGGTTGGCGTGTTTGGGGGTCTGTACATTACAATTAGTACCATATTAAATTTTTCAATTTTTGCTGCTACACATTCTACGTAGTTGTTTGAGGTACTTATAGCCATTTCTGTTATGTGTCTTTCGCGTGTGTAAATAGCACATCCTCCTTTACGTCTCACTGTTCTGTCGGCTCGAAGGATGTTATAGTTGTCAATTTGTATTTCTTTTTTGTCAATACAGGACTCACAATTTTCACAGTTCGCTTGGCAGTCCTTTAGATGAGTTTCCGTGAGGCATGCAAAGTCTGCTCCGGCTTCTTGCATGAGTCCTTTCAAGTATACAACTTTGTTCGTGGAATGGTTTGATTTAAGGCCCTGTATGTTGGCCAGGATTATTTTTATTTTTTCTCTTTCTTTTTCGCATACAGGTGGTTCCGATTTGTTTTCCAATGGGGGTGCCGGTTTCGTTGCCTTGTGGTCCTCCGAGAATTTATCTCTTTTTATCTTTGTCGGTACCTGTTGTCCCGATAACGCATGAAGTGCCTTTGTTCGTACCTTCTGTTCGGCTCTCGGATTCCTATATTTATATTTGTCAGCTGGTTTTGTAATTGCTGGATAGTATTTAGCAGCTGAAATGTGTTTTCTGCGTCTAAAAAATTGGCACTCTTCTTTGACGTTCGTTTTTTCTGTTCACTCGTTGCGTTCCTTTGAGGGTGGTGGTGTCGGCATTTTTTTCCGTATTTGCAACTCCCATATCTTGCATAAGTGTTGCAGACCGTAAGATGGTGGAACATGCATTTCTTATCAAATTTGCAGTATCCACTTGTGTAATGCGGTTTGCATAATGTGGGATGTGCATATATGCATTGCCCATCCCGATATCTGCAGTTCCCTTTCGCGTAGTATTTACATACGATATTTTCTACGCTTCTGCTTCTTTTCTTATTATTTTCAAAGTTCTTAATTTTGGCATTATCATTATTTTTCTTTGGCTGTTTATTTTCTACTTTTTAGTTATTATCTTTTTATCATTTCGCTCGTTGGACCGTTTGACTACTTCGCCACTTTTACTTATTTCTTTTCTTTCATCTACAGTATGTCTTCCTTCCGTATTATATTGTTTATATCGTTATTTGTTATTAAATTGTTGTTCGTTATTATGCTGTTATTCGTTATTTCGTCTTCTCTCTCATCCACCCGGTTTTTCGTTGGGACCATTCCGGACCCATATATATTTTATATATATATATATATATATATATATATATATATATACACACACACCGTAGAGTGATATTCGATGAAAGTTGAACTCCAATTGGTTGCCGACGTTTAGAACTGAAATCCTTCTCTGTAGTTTAAGACTTTAAATTAATCCTTAAACTTTCAATCCCTGACTTTCATAGAGCAATTTTCTGAACTTTCTTTCCATGAGATTTATTTGTGAAATTGGAAATCAATTTCGTTGAAAGATTCTACGTCTATGTAGCAACGGAACTGCTGTTATCAGGATATATATATATAATAAATAAATAAGTAAATAAATACCCGACTGGGTAGTCTAGTGGTTAAGTCGCTGGGTTGCTGATCGGGAAGTCGTGAGATGAGTCTGGGCGAGGAATCTGAATTTCATACTTCCTTTCTGGGTCATGGTGCGGTTTTCACGTTAAGCTTTAGGTCTAAGGTGAGGATAAAAAGATATAAAGGGTGATCCAGAGAAATGGGACCCAAAAGAAACCCCTGTAACTCTTAAAGTATAAGTCCTTTTATAAAATCATACGCATCATTCGAAAGAGGATAGTTACAAGTTTGTACAGGATTGTATAGGTTTTGACAATACAAGACAAGATAAGATACAAAACAAAATAAAAGTGTTAGTTAAAACTAACCCTTCAAGATGACTGCATGGACTGTGGAACAGCTGCGTTTCATAACTGAGCAATATTATGAGCATGGAAGAAGTGTAGTTTCAGCTCAAAGATCTTTCAAGACAAATTTTCAGATGTCAAAATCACCTTCTAAGAAGCAAAACTGGGAGGAACATTTTAATTCCAAAAAAAATATTTGTTACAATACAAGAGGCCCAGAGTTTGGGCCCAGCTTAGATATTGCAGTAAAGAAATACCAGGATGAAGTGCAGCAAAGAGATACGGCAAAGCAGTCATTTAGTTTGTTCACAAAATGTGCTAGTGCTAGACCTCAGAAAAATGAACCAACTTCATCAACTGCTAATCTAGAAAATGAAACTTTTTCACTAGATGTTTCACAGACTGAAGAAAGTGCTTCTCCTCCACCTAAGAAACAAAAGGTTTACATTATATTGCATAGCTTGCACAGACCCCAAAGCATGTGCTTCAGACAAACATTCTAACATAAAAGGTTACTTCAATGTTAAAGATTTAACCTATGTATGCAAACAAGGAGAAAATCAAGAGAGATGGTTTAGAAATCTGAAAACCCACCTGAAGAGACATTTAATTAAACTTCAGCATCATCAAAGAGCTGCTGTTTATGAAGTGATGAAAACATCTTCTCGGAACACTACTAAACGCATAGAAGACTTATGTGGCAACATCTTATACTACATAATGAAAACAAACACTGCATGGGCTCTATATCCAGTACTTCTAGCTGTATTACATAGGTCAGGTTGTGAGGATGGAAATTTGAATCATAGCACACATGCGTGCGAGACAATTTGTGAGCTATTAGATAATCAGCTTAAAGAACAAACTGTAAAGTGGTTCTTAGAACAAACTTCAGTAACAATAACAGCTGACATTGGAACAATTTTGGGATTAAGCATGCTAGTTGTATTAGTTATGAGTGAAGAAGATAAGACTGTAAAACTTGCTGGGATAAATTTAGTACGCAGCAAATCAGGAGTTTATTTGGCCAATGAAATTTTTGATGTGTTGAAGTCTCCTAATCACTTGAAACTATCTGAAGAAGCAATTAAATCCAAGGTATCTGGAATGGTTGGAGATGGGGCTTTTTGTAAGGACAACGAGCCATTTAAAAACGAAATGAAAAAGTTGTTTGGAGAAAATTTCAAATTTCGATGGGACTTAATGCATCTTGTGAACAGAGCCCACGTTGATGCATTGAAGAAAATTTGTAAACTAAGTGAGCTTTTAGACTTTATTCAGAATCACTCTTCAAATCTGAGATCAGGCCTTGACTATACCAATATGGTTCTTGACAATATCATTGGTTTTAAGAGACCAAAACTCAAATCTGATACTCGCATGGTTAATTACGAATTTGATCAATTTGACAGATTTGTGGAAAATTTGTGTTTTTTGATCATCCACAAGAGAAAGAAATTAGTGCCAAGTTCTATGTATTGATTTCCTATTTAACAAAGATTATGTTGCAAGTAGCTCAAAAAAACACAGTTAGTGCAGAATTTGTAGAAAATATATTTTATAAAGAAGGAGGGAAAACTGTTATGTTAAGAGTGATGGAAACAATTTCCAAATTAGCTAATGGAGGAAATGCAAATGATGTAGTTTCTGAATTTAAGCACGATACCACAGGGCAGCAAAAGGAACTAACAGCTGAGGATTACATCCTAAATGAAGTTTACAAATACATCAAGAAACGTTCTGATTACTACCAGGTTGCTGAAGTTGCTAGACCATCCAGAACCAGATCTGAAAGTAGTTTTACAAAAGACTCAGTGATAAATTGGCTGACAGAATATATAGAACAGCTGTGGAAAGGAATCACAGAGAGATTAAAGCATTTTGATAAAGATGGATCAACTGCCTGGAGTGAAGCACCAGCTGAAGGGACATTCTCGATTCTTGGTTACATTGTTGAACACAAAGGATCCATTAAGCCATCTCATTTGACTAAGCTGTGCAGAATTATGAAGGAGGGTCCAGCTCCAGGCACTAGATCTGCTGTAATGATCACACAGAAAGCCATTGATCAGTGGCCAAGCATACATGGCGGTAAATTCACAACAAATGCCTACATGCAAGGTCTAACATCGTCCACTGTTGCTGCTGCAATGAATAAATAAACTTAAGGTGAGTTATAAACTGCACATTATTGTATTATTATGTTTAGCTAAAACAATTTGTAATTGGTATGTCGTCAATTCAAGAGTTTACTATCATTAACCTATCTAGTAGTGTAAGGGGAAAAAAAGTAAATTCAGAGCTGTGCTCCAGTAAATTTTTTCAAATCTGGAGTCATGGTAGCATGAACAATTAATTATACAAATACACAACAGACATTGCCAATTACATTAAAGATCAAATGAAGGCTGTACAAGTTTCAGTATTTGAACTGAATGAGGGGCAAATTGTACTTCAAAAATAGCAAATTAGTAAATAGTACACATCCGCATCCCGCAGGTGCGGATGCGGATGTGACATCACTAATATATATATATATATATATATATATATATCAGTTACACATAGAGGAATAAATATGGATTACCATCGGGAATAAGGTACACATAAGTGTCAACGTTCATGGCAATATTGGGGATATACCACTTGTGATACGTCAGGTGAGATAAGCATCTCCATTTACACACCTCACAAACTATTTCCTCATTATTATTATTAGTAGTAGTAGTATGAGTAACAGTAGTATTTTACAAATAAAGGTACAGGGTGCTGCTCAAATGTTTTAGAATTGTATATAATTACTTCTCTGAAATAAATTTTTGGTGTTTTTCTGTCCAGGTGATAAACGAGTAGAAATATATTTTCCTGTCTATTTCTCATTCAGAGGTTCGTTTCTGGGGAAACGGTGTCCAAGTATAAATAGGGAATCGCAGTTATTTATTATTGTTTTTGAAACACAGACGTTCGCCTTATTTTTCACTTCTCTACACAATAAATCTCATGTTTGAGAGACTTCACCCCACCCACCCGTATTTTTCAACCGCTACTGTCGTAAATTCAGTTATGATATGTACTCGTGTATATATATATATATATATATATATATATATGTGTGTGTGTGTGTGTGTGTGATGAAATTCACAATTAGACACTTGAAATAAATAAATGATGCACACCCACAAGATTTTTTTTGTGGGTGTGCATTAACCTTGGTTTAGCTTCTGCCCGAATTGTTCATTCCGACGAAGGTCAAGCTTGTCACTCCACCTTAGACCTACAGTTTTACTCTTTACTAATGATAGGTTACATAGGTTTGGTGGCGGCGTTTTGCTGTACATTCGTAATTCCCTTAGGGCTATCGAGGTGAAGATAGATTTTCCGGCAGCAATTAATGCGTGGAAGTTAGGGCGCGTAGTATTAGTTTTAATTTTGTTGTTGTTTATGGACCTCCCGTTCAACCCCTCGATACCGATACTAGATTTTACTCGCTTCTTGGTAACTTTCTTGACAATCGGAATAGTATAATTGTCGGAGACTTTAACTGCCCTTATGTTAATTACGAGACTTTTACTGGTAATGATGAGGATTTGAGATTGATTGAGTTCATGAAAGATAATTTTTTACGACAGATGGTTACCGAACCAACACGCGGTGACAATATTTTAGATTTGATGATGACGAACGGCGAAAATATAGTCGATGGTTTAGAAGTAGGCGAGAGTTTAGGATGTAGTGATCATCAAATTCTTAGGTTTAAGTTATTGATAGAAAACACTAAGGATAGTAACGTAATAGAAATCCCTGATTTTCGTAGGGCCAATTTTGATAGTTTTGCGGAAAGGATGAGAGTAGTGGACTGGGATAACTTATTTATGGTAATGACACAAATTTGCATTGGGAGGCGTTTAAAGAAAGTTTGATGAATATTGAAAGGGAGTTTATTCCTCGTAGGCCCAAGCGCGCTAGAAATCATGGTAGGCCCAAGTGGTGGACTAGGGAAACAGGCGAGTTCATAAACGAGCGTAACAGAGCGTATACACTTAATAAGCGCAATGGCACGGCAGCTAACTTTAATAGATATATCGAGCTTAGACGTCAGGTTAAAAGATCAGTTAGGAATGCTAAGCGTAATTTAGAGATACTTATAGCTGCAGATAGTAAACATAATTCAAAAAAGTTTTTTGAATACGTCAATAATCGTAAGCCGATAAAAGATAACATAGGCCCTCTAGTGGATGTTAACGGCGCTTTGGCTTCTGACGCTCAAGCGATGGCGGGTATTTTCAATAACTTTTTTGCGGCAGTTTTTATCGTAGAAGACGTAAATAATGTCCCCGATGTGGACAACATCGTTCCATTTTAGTAGTGAGACTATTTTGGATGAAATAACTGTTTACGAGGGTGAGATTGCGCATTATATCGATAGGCTAAAAGTTAGCAAGGCTCCAGGCCCTGACGCTTTTTATCCCAAACATTTGAAAGGTTTGAAAGACGTTATCGTAGGCCCCTTAACGAAGATTTTTAATCAGTCACTCGAAACGGGGATTATTCCTGAAGACTTCAAATTAGCTAACGTCACGCCTATTTTTAAAAAAGGTGACCGCACAGTAGCTAGCAATTATAGGCCCATTAGCGTAACGTCAATTGTCGGTAAACTTTTGGAATCCGTAGTGAGGGATCGTATCATCGATCACTTAGAATGTAGAGATTTGATTAATAGTAGTCAGCATGGGTTTCGACGCCATAGATCTTGTTTAACTAATTTGTTAGAATTTTATAACGAAATAGTGCGCGAATACGATAAGCATAGAGCGGCTGACGTTATTTATTTAGATTTTAAAAAGGCGTTCGATACAGTTCCGCATAGAAGATTAATTGCGAAGGTTAAAGCGCACGATATACGCGGTCAGGTAGCTAACTGGTTAGAGGAATGGCTTCGTGCTAGGAGACAGAGGGTCGTTGTTAATGGTAGTGAATCGGGGTGGTTGGATGTAGGTAGTGGTGTCCCACAGGGTTCAGTGTTAGGCCCATTGCTATTCGTAATTTACATTAACGACATAGATGTAGGATTGACTACTAACCTGTCAAAATTCGGAGACGATACTAAAATAGGCGGTAAGGTTGTTAACGAGGACAATAGAAATAGGCTCCAAGACGATATAAATAGGATTATGGAGTGGACGGATAAGTGGCAGATGCAATTTAACATAGACAAATGTAAAGTTTTGCATATAGGTTCTCGTAACAATAATTACACGTACACGATGGATGATAGAGAGTTAGCGAGCGTTGACGAGGAAGTAGATTTAGGCGTACGCGTATCTAAGGATTTAAAAGTTAGAAACCAGTGCCTGGAGTGTTGCGCAAAAGTTAATAGGATGTTAGGCTTCATAGCGCGTAATTTCGAATTTAAATCGAAGGATATTATTGCCCCCTTACAAGTCCTAGTCAGGCCTCATTTAGAATATGCCGTTCAGTTTTGGTGCCCGTATTTGCGTGAGGATATTGATAGGTTAGAAAGGGTTCAGCCTCGCGCCACGAAACTAATTCCGTCATTGCGCAACAAGCCTTATGAAGATAGAATTAAAGTGTTAGACTTGCATTCACTCGAAACTAGGAGATTAAGGGGGGGCTTATTGAAGTTTTTAAAATCGTTAATAACATCGATAACGTAAATTTTGACAAACTGTTCACTTCGATAATAGCAATACTCGTAATAACGGATTTAAGTTGCGTGGCAGACGTTTCATTACTAAGATCGCTAAAAACTTCTTTACGTTTAAAGTAATTGATAACTGGAATAATCTTCCCGAGTCAGTCGTTAACTCTACCAGCGTTAATATGTTTAAGAACCGTTTAGACAGGCATTTTAAAAATATTAACGTTGTTTAAAATAAAAAAAACAATTAGTAACATGAGCTCTGGGGGTGGTGGTCGAGAATGAGTCTGTTGACGATTAATGCCAGCTTGTGACATGCCAGCGTGTGATGCCAGCAATAAAAAAAAAAAAAAATTAGACTAACACGAACGTAGATGTAGCTCGTAAACTAACCCACTTTTTGCTTAACTTTACCTACATTTTTTCTTTTTCTTTTTCTTATCCTCTCCTTACTTGCATGTCTGTAACTCTCTTTACTTGCATGTCTGTAGTTTGCATGGTATGACAGTGAGTTAAGACTGTTTGCATGGTTTGTAAGCGTTCTTATTTTACTTCTTTTCATCTTTCACCCCTCTCCTATTCTCTTCGACTATTTTTCCGACTTGTCGACAGTGGCCGGCGGATGATGATGGAGAGTCTTTCTTTCTCTTTTTCTGAATGAATGTTCACCCACGAATGATAGGTTTTGCTACTTATTTAACCCCTTATTCTCCTCTTTTAACCCCTCCTCTTTCCTTTCTCTCGGGCTAACCTTAGAGTGGGTCTTGGAGTCTTTGTTAGCCTTAGCTTCTGTAGATCTGTAGAATCCGAACCACACCCCACCAGCCCAGCGTCTCAACCACTAGGCTACCCAGGATACTCATTTACCTACCAACCAATTTTTTTTTATTGTATGGAAGGATGAACAGTTGGGTTTTGCTGCGCGCCGCCTGCCGTCACTAGGTCTGGATCCCGGGGCCGATGGATTCGTAGTCAGCAACGCTAACCACTACACCACCGAGACGCATATATAAATATATCCCAGAAGCAAAAAGTTCTCTGCCCATTTTCAGAGAAAGTTTGCTTATGAAATGATTTGTAAAGGATTAAAATGTACCGTATTTCACGGCGTATAACGCGCACCCTAATTTTGAAGAGAAAATTTAGGAAAATAAATATTTATGAAAACATATACCTCCTACCTCACTTCACATGTACAATTTTAACGAGTTAATTTTAACATGTACAATTAATTTTACATGTACAATTACCGGTAATTTTACACGCAGGGTGATTTTTGGAGTATTTTGGGGGGAAAAAAAGTGCGCGTTATACGCCGGGAAATACGGTACTTTCGCATTAAACAAAGAGTTTTATTATCCAGTACTTCTGAATAGTGTGTAGGGGAAGGTGGGGTAAGACGGACTACTTAACACAAAAATGAGTCTACAAACCACATTTATATAATTTTGGGGTTTTTAGGGGTTGTGGTGGTGCTTTGGGGTGTTATATTTAAAGTCCACACCCTGGTCACGGTTTTTAGAGGAAAAGACTGAAACACGAGATTTTACCAAATCAATATTTTTATTGTACCAAAAACGAATCACGGGGTAAGATGGACCCCAGGGGTCCATCCTTACTGGCACAACTCACACACAAAAAACTCTTCCTCATCGTCCTCTACCCCTGCACATTCCTCATGTGCCCATCTCTTGCAAATGGCGCAACAAACCCACCCTTCCCCTCGCACAGAATTACCAAACGTGTCATTGCAATACAAGCACTTGGTTGAATCTCCATCCTCACTGTCACAGTCATGAGCCCAGGATGGCCCAGCTTTCGCTTGCTTTGCTTTTTTCTTTTGTGTCATGCTTTTGTTTGGTGACGTGAAGGACATCTAGCAACCAATATCTGAACCTCGCCCTTTCTGCTTGGGTTTAGAGAGGGGGTTCCATCTCACCCCATGGGTCCGTCTTACCCCACCGTCCCCATATATAACTGTTAAAAATGAACAATGAATATTCAATATTCATTTTTAACATGAGAAACCAAAATCGCCTGATGCGATTTTGGATAAAAATTTATTTGTTGCTTTCTATTTTTGTTTGTGTCACAACCATACGATCTACCATTTATATAGTTTAGTCGTATCCATATTTCCATTTTTCATTTGTTATAGAAATTATTATAATTAATTATGATTGTCTTGCATCTAACCGTAGTTGTACTTAGTCCTTAATACCCACTCTGTCTTTAATTCGTTCTTTTGAATCCTCCCGTTGATGACCTACACTGTACGTATGACATAATTTGAATGGCTGTGACGTCAAAGTAGCTTAATTCCCTTCACATTTTCCCGTCATTAATTTCCCTTCATCATATCTCTAGTATTCAATGTATGAAAATTCTTTAACATAATAATAAATACTGTGCACTCTATAAGTATAAATATAACTATTATTCGACCATGTTCCCCCCCCCCCCCATACGTCCATATCTTATCTTGACCATTGTCCTATATCAGTTTTATTAAATATTCATTTTGCTCGTGTCAGTCTATGAAATGCAAAACTTTATGCATTCGTTCGAAATCGTCCAAATACGTTGGCATGTATTATTATTTTTTTATTTTTTTTTTAGTGCGTTCACCCCTCGCAAGATATTCATAAATGCTTATGCAAGTGTACGCAATTTGTTAACCACAGCAAAAGCAAGCTCTTGTGAGCTAAAAACCTCCCTTCGCTTGCCTCGGATTTATAACACAGTATCATGCGTTATGTTATATCTCGTGTGTGCCCATGTACTTTGTGTTGTACTAATAACCATATATAATAACCATATATAAATATAAAAACACTGTACGAATTGTAAACGACGTAATGTACTTTAATAAAATTGTAATTAAATGTAATAATTTAATATAATGTAATGTACTTTAATAACGATAATTAACGATAATAAGCGAATGTGAATCATTGATAGTTGTAATCATAATTGTAATGAACCAAAATTACAACGTACTCAATGATGTACTTAGATTGTACTTATGTACTACTGCGAAATTATATCGCCTTCAGAAATGTATACTCGGCGAAAATACAATTAGTTTTTATTTTGTTTTTTTAATATTTTTATTTGGAATCTTTCATCTGATCATGTTTTTAAAAGGGGGGAAACTTAACCTTCAAACTGCATTCCCCCAAAATTTAGATTATATGTATAAAGCATGTAATTGTAAAAGTCACTTCTTCTTCTTCTTCTTCTGCTTCTTAGACTACACTCCCTTGTTAGCAGCCTCGCTGCGAGGAGGGGGCAGAGGCCCCTTGCCTCCTTAAAATTTTAGATTCCGGCCCGAGCCATGGTCGAAAGAGGTCGAACCTCTACCCCTGTAAATTCAGAGCACTACCTGTACATTTTTAGAAGTAAATTACAGTGAGAGAAACTTTTTATTTTTCCCCTTCGAGTTGGGCTCTCTTCCGAGAACTTAGTAAATAGAGAAAATAGTTCCCGATAAGTTATAAAAAGAAAATCGGCGAACCGTCAGAGAAAGTATCAGAGTATTATAGAAAGAGAAGAATTAACAACTGTCGGCCCTATAGCGAGAGAAAAAAATTAGAATATTATAGAAGAAAAGTATCGCAAGAAAATATCCGTTGCTGCCTCCCAACCAGAACCCCCGTCGATTGGAACCACCCCACGGCCATAGACGAGGAGGGGTTATAATATATATATATATATATATATATATATATATATATATATATATATATATATATATATATATATAGGGTGTCCCATAAGTCCGGCATCATAGGAGAAATTAATATTTTTCTATTTCTACAAACCATAATTCATATTTTTCTCTTTCTACAGGCCATAATGTCTGTGAGCAAGGAAGAATGAATCCAGATAATTCTACTCATAGGAAATCGGAGTCAAAGAGAGGCCACTGCTGAATTTAACAGACTGCATCCAGACCGCGAGTCAATAACACAGAGTTGTGTTAGCAGACTTGTTGCAAAGCTTAAGGAAACAGGATCCATAGAAGATAAACCACGCAGTGGACCTTCAAGGAGGTCCACTGACGATGATACAGCGACTGCTATCCTGGCTCATTTTAACAGAAGTCCCAATAAGTCTCTTCGGCGATTGTCCGCCGAGACAGGAGTGTCGAAAAGTAGCATCCATTGCATTCTTCAGGCTCACAAATGGCGTCCATATAAACTTCAGATCCTACAGAAATTAAGCGAAGATGATCCCGACCGGCGGATGGAATTTTGTGAATGGGCAACGGAACAATATGCTCGGGATGCCAATTTCCCGTCCACCATTCTGTTCAGTGACGAGGCTGTTTTTTACGGAAATGGTGAGGTAAATCGACAGAACACCCGCTACTGGTCTCAAAACAACCCTCACTGGTATATCTCTTCAAAGGAACAAGGTGCATCTCGGGTGATGGTATGGTGTGGCATTTGGAAGGATCGCATCATAGGCCCCCTCTTTTTCGATGAACATGTCACTGGAGGCACCTACCTACGTATGCTCAAGGAAGAAGCATTTCCCAGTGTCTTGAACGAAGAAGGAAATTTCCCAACATGGTTCCAGCAAGACGGCGCTCCTGTACATTACAGCACCCAAGTAAGGGAATACCTGTACCAACAATTCCCTGGTCATTGGATAGGACGTCGAGGGCCTGTGGAATGGCCAGCTAGAAGGCCGGATCTCACGCCACTAGATTTTTATCTCTGGGGCCACTTGGAAGCGCTGGTATACGCAGAGAAAATTAGGAGTGTTGAACATTTGCGGCAGCGCATTATTGGGGAATGTAACACCATTACTCCTGACATTATTCACCGTGTGCTTGCTGACTGGGTAGTGGGTATCACGTCTGTATTTGTGTATTGAAAACAATGGTGGACATATTGAGCACGTTCTTTAAATAAAAGCTTTTGTTTTGCCCTTTTTTATTATTTTTCCTATGATGCCGGACTTATGGGACACCATATATATATATATATATATACAGTGGTGAGCTGCCAAAATTTTAACAACCGGTTCGCTAAGCTGCCAAAATTTTAACCACTGGGTTCTGTATAAAAAATTCTGAATTTGGCAATAAAAAATTGACAACCCTTCCCACCCTACCCTTTCGCAATTTTAATTAAATTCATTATCTCGCTATTTGCCTTTTTCAAGTGTCTGCATTTTATGATTCAGCTAGGTATTAATAACTGCATGACAATTAATAGTATAGTTAATTAGAGAAATAGACGTTTCTAATGAAATCAGAAAAGAAGAATTATTTAATAAAAACCGATGAATCATATTATCTACATAGTTAAAATTAAATTGCTCAGTCAACTTTAGCAATAATGAATTATTAGGCAAAACATAAATATCAGTACATCTATGCTCTCTTCAGCGTCCAGCAAAAAAGTTAACAACCGGTTCTTATTTTCAAAAAGATTTTAACAACCGGTTCGCGCGAACCGGGTCCAGCTCACCACTGTATATATATATATATATATATATATATACAGGGTGGGCCGAAAGTCTGGATCCATAGGAAAATATTTATTTTAATACATAAATTACAACAAATGGTAAATACTTAAAATGAATATCAACTTTAACTCGTAAATGCGTATCCGTGATACTGTACAGTGGTTCGTACTCCAGTATAAACAACAAATTATAACAAATGCTCAAATTGGCGGCCTCTGACATCGAGACACTTAGGGATGGAATTTATGATTTTTAATAATTCTTCGAATTGACGTTCTCGAGATGCGTGTTTCATTTGATAATCTTCTTGTTGACTTTACTGGACTATTCGTTAAAGTTTCACATACCATTGCAGAGGTATTTTCATCAGTTGCAGTTTTTGGACGACCAGAACACCGTCGATCATGTACACTTCCTGTTTCTTTGAAACGTTTAAACAACTTGCCAACAGTCGCATGTGTTACTGGATGCTTATCAGGATAATTTCTATTGAATTCGGTAGCAACTTCTCTGTGTGTAGCGCCCTGTCTTGCGTACATGAGCACAAGTTCTACCCGGTCTTCTGTTGTTAGATTCGAAGCCATTTCTGGGCTGAAATAAAAAAAGTATTTGAGTATTTATACTGGAGTACGAACTACTGTACAGTATCACGGATACGCATTTACGAGTTAAAGTTGATATTCATTTTAAGTATTTACCATTTGTTGTAATTTATGTATTAAAATAAATATTTTCCTATGGATCCAGACTTTCGGCCCACCCTGTATATGTATATATATATATATATATATATATATATATATATATATATATATAATATATATATATATATATATATAATATATATATATCGTAAAGAACGACGCTTGTATTGGAGAACATTCCGCGCAAGATCTCATCTTGCGCGGAATGTTCTCCTATACAAGCGTCGTTCTTTACGTTATTTATACTGCGTGTTCTTTGCAGTTGAAATGTGTGTATATATATATATATATATATATATATATATATATATATATATACACAGGGTCTGTCAAAAAAAACTAAGCCAAATCCAAACCTTTATTAAAACAAAACCATTTATCTAATTAAGTTGAATTTTTTACACAATAAAGTATAGGTAATCACCTATTATCTTTTAAGTTTTTATGACGATATCTTCAGAATTGTTAATTTTATTAATAATTAACTAAAAAGTGAGATTCTTCTACTTAACATGAAAAAAATTTTTTTTACGATATACTGTAGATAATTTTTAGTTTAATAAAATTAAAAGAACTGTTCAATATGATTCCCTTGCATTTCTATCACTTTTTTTAATCTTGGTCTGAATTCGTCTATTGCTCGATTTATTTGCTCTTGGGGGAGCTCTGCCCATTTTGCGATAATCAACTCACGCAAATGATTGACATCCCTTATTCTGTTCCTATACACTCTTTCTGCCAAGTTTTCCCATATTCCGTAGTCTACAGGGTTTAGGTCAGGGCTGTTAGGTGGCCAATTATTCGGTTCCAGAAATTCAGGCACATTCTTTTTCAAATATTCGATGGTTGTTTTGGCAGTATGTGATGTTGCACCATCTTGTTGAAAAATAAAGTAACCTTGACTAGCCAAGTTTCTCATTTCTGGAAGCATTTTCTCAAGCAGGGTATTTGAATAATATTGAGCATTAATTTTCACTCCTAGCTCAATAAAAAATATTGAAGTTTTTCCCAACTTGGACACTCCAACAGAAACCATGAGGCTAGAAGAAAAGTGACTCCTTGTTGCGTACAGTCTTTCATCTTGGATTTCATTTTTCTTCGCAACATCAGAATAAACCCGGTCATTCTGTGAGTTTCTTGGTGGCTCTACCGTAAAACGTTTTTCATCCGTAAAAAATGTCTTGGAAAGTTTATCTTCAGTTATTATATGTAAAATACGTTTGGATTTCTTAACTCTTTTCTGACAGTTTACTTCTGACAATCTTTGCCCATGCACTCTTTTAAATGGTTTAAATTGCAGATCAGATTTCATAATCCTTCTCACGCTTGATTCTGATATTTCTAGTTCTTTTGATATTTGAGCAGGTGTCATGTGGCTACCAGGTCGATCCTCTTGACTAAGGATACGTTCCTCCACTTTCCGAATATTTTCATCTACTCTAACTGATTTTGGTCGCCCACTACCAACCTTCCTTTCAATGCTTCCTGTTTCATCGATAGTTCTCAATAAGTAATCTAAACCCGATCTAGTCCATCCTTTATAATCGAATTCAGAAAGTAATTTCCTTGCACTATAACCTTTTTCAACTCTATAATGCTTTATAATTATTTTATCTTCATGTGAGAATGGCATATTTAGAGGTATTCACGAAAAATTTTAAATCTAAACAAATTCTGAAAAAGAGAAAAAAGAAGATATTACATAATGAGAAAAACTGAAATTTTCGCAATCTGTAGAAATAACCGCATGACTCCTAAAAATATTTAAAATAAAGTTATAAAATTATTACAGATTATTTATGAGCCTTTTATTTATTTAGTGTAAAAAAATATTTGAAATCTCTATCAAATTGTGCATTTTATAGAGATTTCAAATTGGCTTAGTTTTTTTTTGACAGACCCTGTGTGTTTATATATATATATATATATATATATATATATATATATATATATGTGTGTGTGTGTGTGTGTGTGTGTGTGTGTGTGTGTGTGTGTGTGTGTGTGTGTTAAAAATTCAAAGAAACTTATTTTTATTTTTTAATTTCCTTTTATATAAACGGAAAAGTGTTTTGGCGCTAAGAAAGATTTCTTAAAAAGTTTGAGAGAGAGAGAGAGAGAGAGAGAGAGAGAGAGAGAGAGAGAGAGAGAGAGAGAGAGAGATACTTTCCTAGTTTTCGAATCAGCCATTTTAAGAATATTTTAAATAAATTAACTTAACTATTAAAAAATTTGCATTTACTTAATCATTTATTTGAATTCCACTTTGAAGAAAGCGATTATGTTATTCCTTCGTAAATGTTATGATGTAAATGTCTGACAGTGAAGAGAATCAAAGCTCGTTCAACTTCTAAAATGTCGCGTAAAAACATTAATTTTGTCGACTTGATTGATGAGCGAAAAATTACTCATTTTGGAAACTCGAAAAAATCACCAATTTTAATTTTCCACATGAAAGAAATTATATTTTGGAAGATCAGTTCTGTATGACAGTTTGTATACTTGTATCAATATACATAAAGATTATAGTATTTCATTTTATAATTTTTATATTTATATTTGATTATATTCATACATACATACTGTACATACCACATACATACGTCCATTACCAAACTCACCGGTCGTGAAGATTAAATGCCTAGACTACAGACAGGCAATGTAATTATGTTTCTTTTACAAACATAACCATTTGTCGAATAGTGTTGCACCTCAATCTTTTTGGTGCCACGCTAAATATATACATATATATACTGTACAGGGTGTCCCAGAATTAACTATCTATTTCAATGAAATCGGACAAATTTTTTAAAAACACTTTTATTTATGTTTATCATGTTTAATATGTGTTAAAAATGTATAAATTTCTAAATTTTTTTCATAATTTTATTTTCATAATTTTTTCATTATCTGGTCCAATGAAAGACCGTCTGAAGTCATAGAATGGCAAAGAGACTCTCCAAAAGTTAACGTGTGGCTTGGAATGACCAAATCCAAAATTTATGGCCCATTCTTCTTTGCGGAAGCAACTGTAACAGGTACCGTCTACCTTGATATGCTTCAGCAGTTTCTCGAACCACAGCTTCTTGATGATGGCATTCTTGATAATGTTGTGTTTCGACAAGATGGAGCACCATAAATTTTGGATTTGGTCATTCCAAGCCACACGTTAACTTTTGGAGAGTCTCTTTGCCATTCTATGACTTCAGACGGTCTTTCATTGGACCAGATAATGAAAAAATTATGAAAATAAAATTATGAAAAAAATTTAGAAATTTATACATTTTTAACACATATTAAACATGATAAACATAAATAAAAGTGTGTTTTTAAAAAATTTGTCCGATTTCATTGAAATAGATAGTTAATTCTGGGACACCCTGTATATGCTGAAAAATGCCAGCATCTAAATATTGAAAATTCTCTTAGTGTATTAATACCATAGTTTATAAGGTTGTGATTTTCTTAGTTTTACGTGTTGTGAATTGTGTGGCTAGTACTAAATAGGCTTAATTGGACTTGTTAGATTTACGGTTGTAAAAATGTATCGTCGATCGGTGAAACGTAAATAAGTTGTGTAATGTTTTGAATAGGCTAGGCCCCGGTTGTTTAATGTTTGATTGGTTATTGTTGTTAGTTGGTTACAGTTAGGCTCGTTACCGTTCGATATAAACACAAATCAGGTAGACGGTCTTTTACTTTGAAATTTAGGACAGAACTGTACCAAATACGAGAAAAAGGTCTTTACTCCGGAAGGAGGTCTACAGGGTTTCGTTGTAAAGGAATGCCCAACTGACTTGGTTTGTTTCGGAGGGGTGCTATGTTAGTTTATCGAACGTTCCTGTAAGGGAGTGTCAATTTGTTATTTGTGAATCTCCGATTAGCGTCAATTCTTGTTGGACCACTACGTATCCGAGTTAGCAATTGATGTACGACCGTATATAGCCAGTTATGAAATATGAATACCCGGTAGGTTACTGTAAAAGGTCTCACGTAAGTCGCACAAAATTGCTGTAAAAGGTCTCACTTCAGTCAGTAACATTTGTTGAACATCCTCTACAGTACGACTCTCACATTTGCTTGTGTGCTGAAGGCTGCGAAGCAAAGCAAACACCAGCGCAGCGAAGTGTGGTTGTAAATTGTCTGAAAACTAAAGATCAGTGTAGTTGAAATGGGCCTATTGAAAATTTGTAAGTACGAGCGAAAATTGGGAAATTCCAGTAGCTCAGTTGTGTATAGTTTGTTTGTGTATAAATTCGTCATTGTTGTATATAACTTTGCGTCGTCGTTTTGTCATTAAACGTCGTGTTGTTCTTGTGTCGTTCGTCTTGTCCATTTTTTTAAAATTAGTAATATAATTAAAGGGAAGATTTAACGCAGTTTGATAATGTAAACAAGTAGTAAAGGTAAATTTAATACTTAATAATATGGTAAACTTAACAGTAACTCAGGATGTAATTCGTAATTATAGTTAAAATTTAATTGGGAATTCCCTTTTCTTTTTAGGGGAAGGTAATGTTGGGATTGTAAAATCGGGATTTATTAATAAATACAAAATTACAGAACACAATGTATAAATGGAAAATATGTTAGGTTCCATAGGTGGATTGTGGTCTTAGTTGTGGTCTAGTGGAAAAACTAAATAATTAATCCGAACAAAAGCACCAATGGTTACGCTATCATCCTTAGTGTTACGTATGTACATCTTGTGTCATCAAACACCAATCTACGAACGGGTCAATGGGCGAGTTACCGTAACACCCGGGGAACCCCGAACCCTACAGATCTAATGGGAAGCTGTGTTGTGGTGGCCAGGCGGGTCGTACGTAGTCCACCAGGTCCCCACGCTTTCACTATAAAAGAATTCCTACATGAATATTTCAGTTTATAACGTTTCTTTACCTCGTCCCCGGCTATGAGGACGGGATCACACAAACTAAAACCTTCTAAATTTAGAACTTAACTTCTTTTTGAGGATGCATTCTAGGGGAAGTTTTCCTTCTTTTGGGTATCAAAGCTTCTTATCAGATGATATAATAACTTCTTTTAATAATACATAACTTCTTCAAATAGAAGATACGGTCTTAAAACTTCTTTTTTGAATGATTTGAGACAAGAGAAGATAATAGGGTGATCCAGAGAAATGGGACCCAAAAGAAACCCCTGTAACTCTTAAAGTATAAGTCCTTTTATAAAATCATACGCATCATTCGAAAGAGGATAGTTACAAGTTTGTACATGAATGTATAGGTTTTGACAATACAAGACAAGATAAGATACAAAACAAAATAAAAGTGTTAGTTAAAACTAACCCTTCAAGATGACTGCATGGACTGTGGAACAGCTGCGTTTCATAACTGAGCAATATTATGAGCATGGAAGAAGTGTAGTTTCAGCTCAAAGATCTTTCAAGACAAATTTTCAGATGTCAAAATCATCTTCTAAGAAAGTAATCCGTCGGTGTGTCAGAAATTTTTCCCTAACTGGCAGTATTGGAAAAAGAAAACCAACTGGAAGAGTGCGCACAGCAAGGATAGACGAGATCATTAACAGAACTCATGAAATTGTACAGGATAATCCTAACATAAGCATCAGACGTGCTTCTCAGCTGTTAGGAGTTGGATATGGAACAACACACCGTATATTCAAGCAAAATTTAATGCTCTTTCCATATAAAATTCAAACATTGCAACAACTAAACGATGGAGATTTCGCACGAAGACGACAATTCTGTCAATGGATCCAACAGAAGGTAAATGACACCACCAATTTTCTAGCAACTTTGATTATGTCAGACGAAGCCCATTTTCACTTGAATGAACTGTAAACAAACAAAATTGTCGTTTCTGGGCAACAGAAAATCCATTGAATATTACCGAAGTCCCGTTGCATAGTCAGCGTGTAACTGTTTGGTGTGGTCTTACTGCATCTCAGATCATAGGGCCGTACTTTTTCGAGGATTCCACCGGAAACACGGTCACTGTAAATGGTGATCGCTACGAAAAAATGTTGACCGATTTCCTTATTCCTAAATTAAGAGATCTTTGTCTAGAAAACCACTGGTTCCAACAAGACGGAGCTACCTGCCATACCACGAGGAACTGCATGGCAGTTTTGCGTCAAACGTTTCCAGGCGAGTTAATCTCAAGATTTGGAGACGTTGAATGGCCCGCAAGGTCTCCGGATTTTTCTCCCTTAGATTATTACCTCTGGGGATATTTAAAGAGTAGGGTCTACAGAAATAACCCAACGACCTTGCAAGAATTGAAGGCCGCCATCACAAATGAGATACAGGCCATACCACCACCGCACACTCTTGCAAAAGTGATGCAGAACTTACAAGCGAGAACACTGGAATGCTTGGCAACTAATGGAGCACATTTGAAAGGAGTCATTTTTAAAAAAAATATTTCATAATAAACTTGTAACTCTACTCTTTCGAATGATATATAGTTTTTATGAAAGGAATTAAATATTAAGAATATTTGGCTTTTTTTTTATGGGTCCCATTTATCTGGATCACCCAGTATTTCTACGTATAGAAGATTCCGAAAAGTTTTTGTTTTCTGTTTATATCCAACTTCTCTTCACGACACGTGTAAGGCTGCATCTTCTTCGATTACTCCTTCTACAGAAATTACTCCTATTCTTTTTTGACGTTCAAAACAACCCTTCATTAAGGAAAACTTTTTTAATCGCATTTTAACGGAGAAACTTCTTTTCTGAGAGAGTAATTCGAATAATGAGAGGACTTAAGTGGAAATTTTCTGGAGGAGATTTTCTTGGAATTCTATTCGTGAAATTCTTTTCTATACTGTGGATTTTTGCTGGAATGGAAATGCAAATAGGGGTTCACGTTCTTTTTCAGATCACAGCCACTAACTGGCAGTCATATACATACATACACTGTTTATTTACTAAAAGTACAAATTCCTCCTACATTTTCGTTGGTGGTCGTTGAATTTACGTTGGC
Source organism: Bathynomus jamesi (assembly GCA_023014485.1). Classification (NCBI taxonomy): domain Eukaryota; kingdom Metazoa; phylum Arthropoda; class Malacostraca; order Isopoda; family Cirolanidae; genus Bathynomus; species Bathynomus jamesi. Next base: position 42,147 of record JAJOZX010005693.1, on the reverse strand, counting down.
TCCTACATGTTACAGCTTTTGTTTTTTCAAATTTTTAATCACTTACGCTTGCATTAAGGTAGGTAGGAGTTCCATTAAAAAGAATGCGCTCTTTTATCGCATACAACGATTTTTTTTTTTCGAATTTCACTCGCGTTACGATTTTAATTAAAAAACTCGAAATCAAATTATTACTACGTCATGCTACGAAATCAAATTTTACACACCCAGGTTTGGTTTTGATTTGTTTAGGTTTGGTTTGGTTAGGTTAGGTTAACATAACCTAACCTAACAACCTAAACTGAACCAAAAAACACACCCTTCAAGAAAGTAGTAGCTATTTTGCGTGGAGGAGGAAATTCATATAAAAGATAGTACAGAATAGGAGCGAACGTAACTCTTAGCTATATATATACGTATATTACTTTAAAAATTATTTTCTGTATAATTGTTCAGATAATTTTATTTCATATGTCATACAGGTATAACCCACCTGTATTTGACATGGAAAAATTACCGATAAAAATCATTATTCATTTTATTGCTTTTTCTTCAAAAAACAATTTAAGAAAACATTCTTTCAAGGTCTGAAATGTTTTATTATATAAATAAAGTAAGTTTGCCTCCAACATGATTTTGGTATAAACAATATTTTTTGCCCTTTTAAATTATTCAATTCTAAACTGATTCCGAGGGGAAATTTAGACTCATTTCAATTATGAGAGGAAAGGTGAAAACAACTCTCTTATTGCCTATTATGTGTTTATGTACATAGGCGTGCGAGACCGGGGGTCTGAGGGGGTTGCCGCCTCCCGTCCAAAATTCGCAGAAACTAAATCTATTCGGGCAATGACATCTGTGATTCGGGCAAAGTGACTTGGCGACTTTATTCGCCTCAATGAGCCTTTTTGTGTTCTTAGCTGCCTCTCAATATTTCATATGTTCATACGTTAAATTATAATACATAGTCAATATTAACGAAAGGTCTGAACCTGTAAATTTTCCTTGTCTCTATACTGTTCGGACACCGCATGTTTTATTCAGGCAAATTTAGAGCCGACCCCCCAACCCCCAAAAAAAAAAAAATTTGTCGGTACGCCCATGTATATGTGTGAGTACATAAACAACTTTCTCCGGACACAATTAATTCTGAACTTATTATAAACTGGATGTTTTCATATCTTCTGAAAATGAACATTAATACATACAAACCCATTTCAAAATGACGCAAATTAAGAGTCATTTGTAAACTCTGACATTCATGTTATTCAAGACGTTGAATAAAATTGTCATCTTTGGGTTAAAATAGAGTTAATTTACCCTTTTTAAACACGAAGAAGATCATATAATGGTAATGTATTTTAACAATCTTTTCAAATGAAATATTCCTTCATTATTCATTCATTCATTATCTGAGAACCTATTTCCCGTCCCCCATAAGGTGAACACAAACACTTGAACTTGGGAACGAAAACACTCAAATCAATTACACATACATTTATACTTACACTTACACGCACTTACATAGGAATCAATACAAAGAATAAGATATTGCCCCAACATCAGGGATTCAGTATTACCTTTCATGAAAGGTTGAAGGCATGTGCATGGTAGTGCGTGACACGTCAGATGAGACCAATGTCTTTATTTACATACTTCACAAACCATCTCCATTTCTCTCTTTTTCTCACTGACTCTCGTTAACTCTTGTTAACATTTACTTATTACATTCTTCAATCTTCTGTACCCAGGATTACCAATTAATTTTACGCGAGGTTTACTTAGGTATTACTATAATTATACCAAGGTCAGCTACCCACACTTATTTTTTCAAAGTGTCTTTCATTATAATGTGGCCGACATCAACTTATGTTTCAATGTATTTTAAAAACATATTTTAGGGCGTCATATAAATGTTTTGGCTTTGTTTTACGCCCAACAATTTTGAATTTGTAACATATTACCGTGTTTTTTCACCATTTTAGTCAAAATTTCACTTATTCCTGGCGGTTCATATACGTAGTAAAATTTGTCGCGTGTTCGGATCCGGACCGAGGTTCGCTTATTGGTAATCCCCGTTTTATGCAGCCTCCCTCTACGCACTCACTACCATACTGAGAATATAAATTGTAGATTCCATAGTTTGTAATTACGTGAAGGAAAACAAAAGCAGAGATCATTTCCCACTTTACTCCAGTTCCAATGTCGTTCGCGATCCGAAAGTGAAAATGAATGCTCGAACCCAATCTAAATTAACTTAAAACTTAACCTAAGTTAACCTGGATTTAACTTAACCAACCTACTGTAACCTAACCTAACTTTCCAGCAGTAGGAAATGTGAGTGAGAATAGAATATTAAAAAGGAAGATGATAATAACAGTCCAAACAAAACAAAAAAACTTCATTCAGAAAAAGAATAAAAGTCACATAAAGTTTTACAATATTTTTCAATATTTCTATGTACAATTTAGATATTTGATATGACATTAATATATTAACAGTATTCTAATCTGAATATGCCTTTGAAAGCATGGAAGCTTTTTAGGCAAAATTAATGGGATTCAGTTTATTTATTATATAAGAAAAGTGAATGATGAGTCGAATTCACAACCTCAGCGTCTTCAGTTCGCGTATCGGGAAACGATGTTACCCGCTGAGCTACGGACGCTGGCTTAGACACCAGATATAGAAGATAGGGTTGGAGTTAGGAAAGTACGAGTAGTACAAACGGGAATGAAGATTGTTGAAATAGAAAAATCAATTGCAACAGGTTCACCGACAAAAAACCAGGAAACGTCAGAAAACGCCGACACAAACGAAAATGGGATTCAGGGTACCGAGGGAAACACACTACAGGGAGGTGCAGAAGTAACCTTAGACGGAAAAATACCATCTGTATAAAATAGACACGATGAATACAAGTAAAAACACACCAAAGATTAAAAAAAAACACGGAGTCGGGGTAGAACAGAGGAAAGAAATTGAATCCCATAGGACTCCTTAGGAATCTAAACGACGGACCATATGTGAAAATTACCAAACAAGTTTGTGCAAATATGGCTCAAAATGCATGTATAGTCACCCCAAGAAGTGTTTCTACATGATGAGGAATGGAAGTTGCAGGTACTGAACAAACTGCTACTATTTCAACCCTTCTACGTGCAGTCAGTCAATTAGAGGGAAAAATGTCCGAATATGGAGTTCCCATATTTTCATATTAAGGGTACTCAAAGAAGAGAACGAGAAAGAGCAGCTGGCATTCAAAATAGGAGTAATAACAATGGCAATGAAGTTCCTTTTTTTAAGAGGAAATGAGAATGATAAAAGCACAACTGAACCTTCTGATGAGAAAAGACAGAACGCAGATATATGCACCCCAGCATTACATACATTACCCTCCTATTCAACACCAACCACCGTTAATACAACATCCACAATGGTTTTAATCGCCGCAGCCCCAGTACTCCCAAATGCAGCGCCCCAACCAGTAATACCAAACAAGAACTGACAACATCGACAGGAAACGACCATTATCTAGGAAAATCGAGCACGAAGATTAGAAACCCTATAAATTTATTATACACGAATATACAAGGCCTGTATACTGACCATGCAGACTACGATTTACAATACTTGCAAAATATAGCCGTGGAAACCAGCATATATATCATATGCCTAACGAAAACGCGCTTTCATAAATGCGAAAAAGGCTGTGAAAACTGCATCGAGGATAACGAAATAGCAATACTGGACTACAACATATACAGAGTAAATAGAGTTGCTGGACGAGGAGGAGGGTGTTGCATCTATATGAAAACACACACACACACAACACACACACACACACACGTGACGTGAAGGCAAGTAAATCAAACAGTACAGTCGAAATTAATTATTATTTTAGAAGTAAAAGAACGAACCTAACCATTATGAACGTCTACATACCACCAAATACCACAAAAAGTTAATTCCAATTCGCTACAAATGAAATAGAAAACATGTTAAAATCACTTGAAACTCCAGCACCAAATATTTTAATTTGTGGGAATGAAACTTTTAATGTTTCATGGTAATATTACAAAAGATGATAGAACCCAGGCATTAATGCTATTAGATATCATGAAACATTATGCACTTACCCAGGGAATCTGGGAAGTAACTAGAAAAGAGAACGTTTTGAATTTAATTTTGCCAAATAACAATGAGATAATAATAAATAAAAATGCAAGGACACAAACTTTTCGGACCACAACCTAATCGGTATGCAATTAAAGTTAGCAACCAGAGGTCCAGAAACGTATCCCAGATTGCCAGAAGGAATATTTGAAGGTTTAAATATAAATTCAAAGAAAGTAGACTGGGAAAGTGTAAATGAAGATTTAAAGAAAGCAAATTGGGAATTGCTACTTCACGAGAAGACTCCAGAAGAAATACTATGTACAGGGTGTTCGAAAAGTCTCGTCACCCCCTACAAAATGTACATATTGTAATACCAATTTTATTTTTGTGATTAATTGAGTTTATATGTGATTCATTGATATTGTTTTTTCTTTTCCAGGTATTAGAGTTGTGTGAACAATGGCAGACCAGATCACTTACACTCTGGAGGAAAGGATAGTGATGACCACATGGGCTCATGAAAGGTCACATACTGGCAAAACGATGCATGATATCCAGAATGATTTCAACACAAGAGTCAATGCACTACCAAACAAGACGGTATTACGCTGGGAGAAAAACCTGTTTGAAACTGGCTCCATCAAAGACAGATCACGGTCGGGAAGACCAACAACGTAAGCAGAACAATGTGAAGGTGTGATTGCATCGGTGGCTCGTTCACCGAAAAAAATCACTTCGGAAACGATCACAAAAACTTGCAGCCCCCTTGTCCACAATGAGATATGATAATAAAACCCACTCTAATAGACATAGTTTATTTCCACAGCAGTTTCGATGCCCACTGGCATCCTCTTCGGGTGGATACAGAAAAACGAACATAGAAAAAACTACAAAATGACATTATTCAAGTGGCAGAAGACAATATATGAAGTTCAACGAAGAAAAATTCCAACTTCTAAGAAGTTCCTAAACATCATGCTAAAATTATGGAAGAGTCTAGCTTACCAATAATTGGGCATTTCTCAGTACTCGCAAGCCCATTCAAAAAACGAGACATTGCAAACATAGAAGCCATACAAAGGACTTTTACGTCTAAGATAAAGAAAACGAAAGGCGAAGACTACTGGTCTCGACTACAATCCCTGAAATCTTCCTCTCTGAAAAGACGCGAGCTGTACACAATAATATAAACATGGAAAATACTCGAGGGTTTTTCTGTATCCACCCGAAGAGGATGCCAATGGGCATCGAAACTGTTGTGGAAATAAACTCTGTCTATTAGCGTGGGTTTTTATTATCATATTTTGACCTTCGCGTAGAAAAAAGAAGTTTTTTGCATCCACAATGAGAGATCACATGACAAAAGATCTTGGCATGAAACCAAACCGCCTGACATTTGTTAATGAATTAACGATACAGACATGCAGAAACGATATGAAGCCTGTGAAGGGTTTTTGACCGTCTTTCCAACAACTCTAATACCTGGAAAAGAAACAAATGTCAATGAATCATATAAATTCAATTAATCACACAAAAATAAAATTGGTATTACAATATGTACATTTTGTAGGGGGTAACGGGACTTTACGAACACCCTGTATAATAGAAAATGAAGCTAAACCTATATTGCTGGAACAAATTTAGGCCTGTTCAAAAATCAACTTTTTCTTATTTTCATAGGTTTCTGTACATTTTCCCATGCTTTTTGACCTGAAAAAGCCGAAAATCACAACTATTTTGACCTAGGATGTTGGGAAGCATTGCCGCATGGAGCTTTAAATTTTCTGCCTTGAAATCGGCCAAAGCGCCAATTCCGGGGTCCCTTGAATTATGTTTTGCACTTTAACTTTTGATCTAAACAAGATAGAGCAACAAATTAGGTATCAAATGAAAGAGCATAAAATTAATAAATAATAATAATAATAATAATAATAATTATAATAATAATAATAAATAAATAATAATTAATAATAATAATTATCTATCATTTTTCAGGAAACAACAGAAACTCAATCAGAATCTAGAAAACCATCTACAAGTTACAACTTCACAATGGCATTAAGCAAGGAGCTGAGGGAGCTCCGTGGGCGCACAGTTGATATCTGAACCCCCACGTACTGTCCACAGGCAGGTGTCAACTGGGCCATCTACCAGATCTCTCACTGAAACTTTCCTGGTTGGATACCCTTCAGCTTTTATCAGTGGTTCCCAGCTTCCCACCAACAGACAGGCGTTCCAGTATTTCCTTAATCTTCAGAATTTACCGGAAAATGCAGGGAGGCCCATGGTTCAAGACCTTGCATATGAAACAGTTGAATCTATCATCCCATTCTGGCAGATGGCTAGGATCAAGACAATGACCAAGTACAACGCAATGAAGCTCTTCATGAAACTACATGAGAAACATCGTGCTCTGGTGAAAAGCAAAGGAAGAGCAAGTAACCCTGGAGGAAAAAGAGGAGCATTTGTGCTGGAATTAGACAGCCTGTTCGATATAGGAGCTCCAGATGCAATCCAGGAAATACAGAACAACAGACTGTTATCCAGAGAGAAGAAAGATGAGGATATCAGGTTCTACGAAGACCAAAAGATTGAGAGGAAAGGTCATATGTCTGGTCATGACAAGATTTTTGAGACAAGATCCCTGCAGCAAGCAGCGAGGAATGAAAGACTGCAGCATAGACAAGAACAAGGTAAAACTAATTACTTTGAACGTTACAAAAAGTTTTAAGTTTTACTCCATTGCGATATTTAGCATGTACTTAACAATTACTGTCTTAACATGTTGTACTATTTTACAGCTGCAGCAGAACAAGAGGCAGTTGTTCATGTGGATGACATTACCTGGGTGACTCAACTGACAACGACGCTAACACAGAGGACATGGATTACCATTAGCCTCGTCCTGGATGTTCTCACCATCAAGACACTGTGACTAGTGTGACTTTGACGTTTCCAAGGAAGGTGGAATGTGATGTCATCTGCAATACAGCTGATCGTCTTGGTTTATCAGACAATCAAGTTACTGCCATGGTTTCTGCCACCTTGAAAGCTGGAGGGGCTGATCTGGATAACTTCGTCATCTCAACCTCAACAACACGTCGCAACAGAATGCTGTCCAGGTATAATATCAGCCAGAGTCACATGTCCAAGTTTTGTGAAAACCCCCCACAGTACGCTGCCTTACACTGGGATGGAAAGTTGCTCAAAGATGTCTTGGGCAGTGAACCTGGAAGTACCTCAGAGACTTTAGCTGTGCTAGTGTCTGGTCCACCTTCATACACTGAAGGAAAGTTATTGGGAGTACCTGTCATCGACAATTCTTCTGGCACAGCTCAGGCTGAGGCTTCAATGGATTTACTGGAGACATGGGAACTTACGGATAATGTTACTGCCCTTGTTTTTGACACTACATCCAGTAACAGTGGAGTTCACAGAGGAGCTGCCAAACTGCTAGAGAAAATGCTGAACAAAAAGGTGTTTTATCTGGCCTGTCGACATCACATCCTGGAAATCCTAGTAGGAGCAGTTTGGGAGAAACTGTTTGGGAAGGTGAAGGGGCCAGATAATCCCTGGTTTGAGCATCTGAAGGATGTTTGGACGGATTTGTCCAAGGAAAACCGAAAGATGCTGGCTATCAACAGCAAATGGCTGAAGGAAAAGAAGAAGAACAGTGAAGAAATACTCCAAGACATTCTAACAGCAAAAAGGCTTCCAAGAGCCGACTACAGGGAAATGGCTGAACTGACAGTCATTGTTCTTGGAGGAACGCCTCCTCGAGGTATTCACTGGAGTCGACCAGGCGCCATTCATCAGGCCAGATGGATGGCCAGAAACCTGTACTCCATGAAAATGCTGATGTTTGCAGATCAACTTGAGTACGACGAAGACACTGTATCAAAGCTGGAAAGACTCAACACCTTCCTTGCGCTGTTCTACACTCCTGTATGGATGATGTCAATGTCTGCTGCAGATGCTCCCGTGAATGATCTTAGTCTAATCCAGGACATGTTGAAGTACAAGAAAACTGACCCAGAGCTTGCTGATGCAGTACTTAATAAGATGGAAAACCACAAATGGTACCTGACGCAGGAAGTCGTGCCATTTGCCCTGTTCAGCAGTAGATTGAGTGACACATTGAAGCACGACATTGCTGCCCAGTTACATGCCACTGAGAAGCCAGACAGCTTCAGAACAGGAAAGCCTCTATTCCAGAGTGTCACAGCTAAGACCACCCTGGTTGATCTCATTGGCCCAGAATCACATTTCCTGCTGGACACACTGAACATTGGATCCGAGTGGCTTCTGGAACCTGTCACGTCTTGGCCACAGAATGAGGACTACAGAAAAGCGTTGGACTATGTTAAGAATCTGAAAGCGGTGAATGACATTGCTGAACGTGGTGTCAAGATGATGAGCGACTTTGCAAATGTCATAACAACAGATGCTACAGAAAAGCGTTGGACTATGTTAAGAATCTGAAAGCGGTGAATGACATTGCTGAACGTGGTGTCAAGATGATGAGCGACTTTGCAAATGTCATAACAACAGATGCCAAGCAAAGGGACTATCTCCTTCAAGCTGTGGAGTTCAACAGACGCCGCTTTGACAGCTTCAAGAAACAAACTCTCAACAACTGACTGTGTAAATGTCATTATGAAATTAATCATCATGTAATGCTTTCACTTCTTGATCGATTAGACTTGTGACAAAATGTTAATCTCAAATTTGTGTCATGAATAAGGCGCCTTGTCTGCCTTGAGTGTGAGAAAACGAATTTTGTGATATTTCTGAAATCTTTGTATGCACCAATGTGCCATTTCTTGTTCCAAGACTATCATAATTGTATAAGTTAGAAAGAGGATTAAAAACACTTTAATTTGGTGCCTATTTTGTTGCTCTATCTTGTTTAGATAAAAAGTTATAGTGCAAAACATGATTCAAGGGACCCCGGAACTGGTGCTTTTGGCCGATTTCAAGGCAGAAAACTTAAAGCTCCATGCGGCAATGCTTCCCAACAACCTAGGTCAAAATGGTTGTGATGTTCGGCCTTTTCAGGTCAAAAAGCATGGGAAAAAGTACAGAAACCTATGAAAATAAGAAAAAGTTGATTTTTGAACAGGGCTACAGTGGAACATGTTCCGAAGAAACGAAAAAGAAAACGTACCAAGCTCGAGAGAAAAATCAGGACACTATTTAGACAACGGAAACAAACCGTAAAAAGTCTGCAGGTGCAGAACTGAAGTAAGGGGACTCAGACTAGAAAAAAACTTTGCAAAACAGAAGTGGACCTAAAACAAACATTGATCCATATGACAAACAAAGAGAAAAACAAGGTAGCAGGAAACATAAAATAATAACCTAAAATACTTCTACACGTTTGCCAAAAGAAAAATGGAGTCTAAAGAGAATATTGGTCCGTTGATAGATGGGGCGACTGGAAAACACAAATGAGACAGAAAAAATTAGCGAACTGCTTAAGGAACAATTTAACTCTGAATTTAGCACCCCTAAGTTCCAGAAGAAAGTATAAAATCCAAATGAATTCTTTGACATTGATACAAATCAGCCAAGAACAAGTTTGGGCATGAACCTATTAATAGACTTAGAGTTCTCGGAAGGAGATGTAATTAAGACTCTCTCACAAATGCGAGAAAATTCGGCACTAGGGCCAGACACATGGAGTGCTATGTTTCTGAAGAAATGTAAAGAGAGTATTGCCAAGCCGCTCTACTTACTATAGAGAAAATCACTCGACATTAAATTCCACTCCCATTAAAGAAAGCGAACATTGCCCCCTTATTAAAAGAAGGTAACAGAGCAATGCCTAAGAATTATCTGCCAGTAGCTCTCACCTCCCACCTTATAAAGTGTTTTGAACATATAATTAGAGGCAAAACTACTTACTGCCTACATAGATAATATAGGTCATCCCATAAGTAATGCGGCATTTTTTAATTTTTTTTTTTCCACATTTTTATCATTATTTTACGGATAGAAATCAAACAACTCTTTGAAGTTATTTATATTTAAATAAATATTTATTTAAATATAAATAACTTCAAAGAGTTGTTTGATTTCTATCTGTAAAATGATAAAAATGGAAAAAAAAAAATTAAAAAATGCCGCATTACTTATGGGATGACCTATATATACTGGCTTTGCTAGGACCTTCGATAAATGTGACCATGGAATTATAGCACAGAAACTTAAGAATCCAGGAATTACTGGAAAGCTGGGGAGATGGATATTTAATTTTCTGACTCAGAGCACGAAGAGTGGTAATAAATCAGTTAATCTGAAGTCTCAGAAGCTATGAGCTCTCTCCCACAGGATACAGTTTTAGCTCCCTTGCTGTTCATAACAATGAGACATTGCAAACATTGATGCAGATATTAATGACAGTATTGTATCATGTTTCGCAGATGAGGCAAAGATATGCAAGGAAATATTAAACAAAGGTGACATAGAAAAACTACAAAATGACATTATTTAAGTGGCAGAAGACAATAATATGAAGTTCAACGAAGAAAAATTCCAACTTCTAAGAAATTGCTAAACATCATGCTAAAATTATGAAAGAGTCTAGTCTTACCAATAACTGGACATTTCTCAGTACTCGCAAGCCCATTCAAAAAACGAGACATTGCAAACATAGAAGCCATACAAAGGACTTTTACGTCTAAGACAAAGAAAACGAAAGGCGAAGACTGCTGGTCTCGACTACAATCCCTGAAATCTTCCTCTTTGAAAAGACGCGAGCTGTGCACAATAATATACACATGGAAAATACTCGAGGGTTTTGTACCTAACCTAAGAAACGAAATAGAAACACACCGGAATGAGAGAAGAGGCAGATTTTGTACTGTTCCAGCTGCGGGTGGGTCAGGGGTCATTAAAACGAGGATGGAAAACAACCTCAGAATACGAGGCCCAAAACTGTTTAATGTCCTCAATAAAGCATTTAGGAACTACCAGTACACCAGCCTGAATAATTTCAAGAACCAGTTAGACAGTTTCCTGTGCAAGCAAAGTCCCTGGCCAGCCATGCATGGCACCACCAAATATCGCAAATGAGGCGGGATGCTGTAGAACCGTCGTTCAAACCTTCATAAAGTAAGTAAGTATAAGCATATATATATATATATATATATATATATATATATATATATATATATATGCACTAGAATCACAAAATAACACGTGACCTTATTAATAAGCAAACAACCACAAGGAAAAGGAAACACAAAGTCCGAGCGCTTTCGTGATATATATCACGAAAGCGCTCGGACTTTGTGTTTCCTTTTCCTTGTGGTTGTTTGCTTATATATATATATATATATATATATATATCCTTTAACCTTTGGTTAGCTTCCGCCCGAATTGTTCATTCTGACGAAGGTCAAGCTTTTCACTCCACCTTAGACCTACAGTTTAACGTGGAATCCGAACCACGCCCCATCAGCAGCCCAGCGTCTTAACCACTAGGCCACCTAGGGTACCCATTTATCTATCAACCACTTTCTTTATTGTGTGGAAGGATGAACAGCTGGGTTTTGCTGCGCGCCGGCTGCCGTCGGGTCTCGAACCCGGGGCCGATGGATTCGTAGTCAGCGACGCTAACCACTACACCACCGAGGCGCGATATATATACAATACCGTGCAAAAGTCGGAGACCACTGTCGATCTGATAACTGTTAGATGATCTGGCGTATGAAAATTGGTTTTGATACTAAAATCCATATTAACTAAAACCTCTGGTTCATATTAACGTATAACTAAGTTATACTAAAGTGTATAAAGTTGTATAAGCTGAATGACCCTCTTGTCTGCATAAACTGGACTTGAGGGTTGATTCATTATATTACTCATAACACACGTGTTTAAAGATCTAGCGAACTATAATGATGGATGGCAGTAAATGTTCCTAAGCTATTGCTATATCAATATTACAATTAAAAGTATTGACATATTCACTTAAATTCTGAAAAACAAATTCATCCAAAACGTTTCTCATTATAATCCTAATTCATGCTTTTTTTTTCCTTTCACAGGCTTAAGAAATGACGAAATGTACAATCTCTGTTGAGATTAGATATAAAATAATACATTTTCATGGAAGGGACTGAGTCAAAGAAAAGTAAGTGAATCTACAGGTGTTTCCAAAACTGGTGTAAAATAAATCTTGGCTCGTCACAGATCAAATGGAACCCCAGCTGATCGTTCTCGATCAGGGAGGCCCTCTAAGCTTTCTCCATCTGATCCACAATATCTAAAGATTACTAACTTTCGAGACAGACGCAAATCCAACATTTCACTTGCAGCAGATCTCGAAAAAACAACAGGTGTCTCAGTTGATCCCGCTACTGTACGAAGGAAGCTTAACTCAGTAGGTCTCAGATGTCCAATACTTGTGTTCCAAAGCATAGTTCTTCTCTTTATTTCTATTCCTTAAAAGTGGCTTTTTTGCTGCAACACGTCTTAAAGGACGTGTTGCATCGATTGACTAAAAAAAAAGAAATATATATACAGTATATACGTGTATTGTGTGTGTGTGTGTGTGTGTGTGTACCATGTCCACAACACCAATATTGCCTGAAAGGAAGAAAAGACGTGTGGGCGGTAGGAAAGGCTTTGCAAGTAAGACGTCAATATTAAATCCTTTTTACACCACTTCACGCTTTCTCGTCTCGTGTGTGAAAGCACTTTCCAGATTTTGATCGTATCGTCGTCGTGTTCATTTACCAGACTGAGAAAGATATAAAAGTTTGGTGAGATGTCATGTATGCTACTCGAAAGAGGAAACTTCTTGGTTTGAAGGGTGTTAGTGTATAATTACAGTTAGGTCAAAAAGATACCACACAAATTTACCACTGTACGAGAACTGAAATCACAAATTCAGTCTTATTTCAACTTCACTTGTCATATTTTTCTATGAGAAATCAGGAAAGTCTCATCTGTACCACTATTTAATTCTTATGCATGATTCAAAGAAAGGCATTTGAATTTAGTTATTTTATTACGTTTTAGGTTTAGCAGTTAGCTCATTTTTTGGTGTATTCATCATCTTTGTCTTTAAGACTGTCATATTTTCTTTGCATTTGTCTCCATATTGTTATGAAAGTATAAAAACGTTATTACTTATGTTCTCTTAGTTATAGTCAAGGGATTTGTGAATGAATTATGTTTTGAGAAAGACTAAATTTCATTCAATTATTTTTTTGTTTTCATTACTGGAAAGTTGTCGTGATCTTTCTTTTTATGTTTTTTCCTTTCGGTATAATTATTATGTTCTAACCACTATTGGCTTACTGAGCAAAATATATTTTCCTCCTCAAGTCATTCTTCAAAGTCATTTTCTTTTAATAAATTAAATTGCACCATTTTAAAATATATACAGTATATATAATATATGTATATATAAAATAATTTTTTTTTTTTTTAGTTCCAACGAAAGTATATATTTTCAACTGAGGTAAAAAAAAAAAAAAATTTTACTTTAACAAATTGCCTTTCAAAAAATGCCAAAATAATTTTCTTAAATTTAAAAGATTTCAATGGTCAATGATTCAATTTTGTGTTCTGTTTTGAGAAAGATTTTTCAGCCATTCTCTATTCAACCAAAACTTTTCATTCAATTTCCTTTGGTTTTGGCATGCAACTTTTCGACTTCCCAGAACTGAATATTCATCCTTAGAGTATTTTTGCTTACTTTCCTTCTAATTTAAGTTTTATGCCTCCATTTATGTAATTTCATTTGAATGAATGGGTGAAGGAAAAGCTTTTTGACTGATGAAATGAATGCAATCTTTACGATTTTTATTATTGCATTAATTTTATACATAAACTAAATAATTGTGAAATTGGACTATTTATTTAATTTGGCACTTTAGCTTTAGGCTTTACTGGGCTCTTTACATTTTTGCACTCGAGGGAAAGATTTTCGTTTGGGTAACAAATCAAGATTTATCATCATATCCCTTTTCATTATAATTAGCTTATAAATATTCTTCTTTCTTGTTATGTCTCTAAGCTCTGTTTTTTTGGGGGGGCGGGGATAAGGTTGATTAATCTACATGTTTGAATTCGATCTTACTTTTGTATTCTTCCATGAAATTTTTAACATAAAATACATCATTATATATCCCTAGAAATTAAAATTGTCGTACATTTATCATCATTTTCACTTACAATACATTTAAATTCACCTTTTGATATCGTCAGAACACTGTAAACATTTATAATTATTAAATGCGAGTCTTTAATTTCCACTTTGGGTATTGTTTATACCCTTTGTTCGCCTTTGCAGTACAGATACTCTTCAAATATACTCTATAAACGCGATCATCCTCTCCTTTATCTATAATTTTATTTGCTCTGAACATACTGTAATAATTCTTTTAAATTACAGTTACAGTTACAGTTTAATACAGCTTCCATTCAAACCTAAGTACTTAAATGGTCTTTTGGTAACTTTTACTTTCCAAGTAATAAACGGTTCTTAACATTTACCATACAAATTCTCTTTTTTTGTTCGACTTTTTGGTATAAAATAGAATAAATTCCCGATTACTGTCTATGCGATCCCCAACTTGGAACTTTTGTCTGAGAGGAACTTTCCCTTCACCCGTTTTGACACGTAACGGAACCAAACTCTTTAAAAATTTTATCTCAAACGGTACTTACGGACGCAACATTTTCTCATCTTTATCTTTCCTTGCAGATCGCTGTTTTGAATCGCAAGACAATTTTATACATTTTATTTCTATAAAAATGATTAGTGAGATTTATCATAGAGCTGTTTCTTACAGCCCCTCAAAACTTTCAAAACATTCTCTCTCTCTCATATATATATATATATATATATATAAGGGCTTCGTTTAATGTGTAGCTCTACACAATCTGTGCAGGTCTGAAAAAAAAAGTGCAGTTCCAATAAAAATAGTGTGCAGTTCTAAAATATAGGTGTTTATTGTAATTATATATAATTATACTATATATATACTATATATACACACTATTTTATATATTTATATATATTAGTATAAATTCTAGTTCTAAAACTGCAGTTCTAAATATTTCTTAAAAGAAGCCCTGATATATATGAGAGAGAGAGAGAGAGAGAGAGAGAGAGAGAGAGAGAGAGAGAGAGAGAGAGAGAGAGAGTTACAAGGAGGAGTTACAAGGAAAAGAAGTACCTCAAAAGGCCTTGCGGCCCATACCGAGGAGGTACCAATGGCAACGGGTGCCAGGGAAAATTTTCTACACACTCAAATAGTGTGCAAGATTTGGTCTAACCTTTTCTTGAACTGATCCACCGAGGAACTGTTCCTGTTATTGAAAGTTTATTTTTGTTTCAACTATCCTAATAGTAGTAGAAAACTGGATAGAAAAGTAGAAGGCTCTCTCCCCACCCTCCGCTCCCTCCCTGCCAGAGGCAGGTACGAAAAAAGGTTGAAGAAAATACCTTGACCCTGGAAAAGTAGCCAAGGAAATTTTACAGGAAAGTGGAGAATATATAAATAGCTCTATATTTACCTTGCTCACAGAGACACCGTGCAAGCGAACTCCTGCAGAGTTTCCTGAGGTTTTAATCTTAAACTATGAGTGTGTTCAGTCTATTCCTTTGAGCATCTTGAAGACTTCAATAAGCTGACCCCGCAACCTCCTCGTCTCTAAGCTAAACAGATTTAGGCGCTCCAATCTCTAATCTACACACTTAAATAGAGTGCAGGATTTGGTCTAACCTTTTCTTGAACTGATCCACAACTTCTGAAGGTAACCTGTTCCACGTGTCACAGATCTTATACGTAAAGTAATTCCCACACATACTAGTCCTAAACCGTTTCAAATCCAACTTCCAACCATTGTTGCGAGTTGGATTATCATTTAAACTAAACATGCTTATAAAATCGACATCTTTGAACCCACGTCACGGAAGCGTCGATTGCAGCCCATATGCCTAATGGAAGGGATTGTCTTTGTGGCATTCTTCAGCCAGTTTTCAATCCACCTACCTACTTCCCCACCAACACCCAGCACGCGCACTTTAGCCATTAGCTGGCGGTGAGGTACCTTATCAAAGGCTTTCTAATCAATCGCCCTACTCTTATCATACTCACTCAACATGACATGGAAAAACTCGAGCATGTTGGTGAGACACGACCTATGCCGTCTAAACCCATGTTGGAGTCCCCAAGTAGCTTGTAGGAATCCAAATGGTCAACAATCCTACCCGCTAATATCCCCTCTAATTATTACCTACGTTATTTATAGAGGTTCTAAAGCCTCTCTTCCCACGCATGAGGTAGCAGTAGGGTCCTAATCGTAAGAGTAGAGAAAGAGAGTTAATACTAAAAGGTTTTTTTTTTTCTGCAGAGGAGAACATCATTAACCTAAGCTAAAAGGACAGAGTAGGGATGGGAAGGGGTCCTAGTAACCCACGGGACAGGTTTGTACAACAGACTTCACCCGCCCTCCCGAAAGAGAGAGAACCTAAAGAAATTGGCAACCAATTTCTCTAGAATCCCACGACTCGGGACCGGAGGGCTGTCACACCCCAAGTATAAAGTTTACAACACCCAAAAGGAACGTGCATAACCTTTATACCCCCTGCGGGGTGAGAGAGAGAGAGAGAGAGAGAGAGAGAGAGAGAGAGAGAGAGAGAGAGAGATCAATAACAGTATCAAATCATACTTCAACCACAAAAAAAGAAAAACCAGCCCCTTGTCTCGTCCAATATTCACTGCTTCAATTGTATTCGTTGAAAAGCGAATTATATTGGCAGCACCATTCACCAATATCAAACAACAGTGGATGAGCATCGCGGTATTTCTACTAGAATATCGCAATCTTTAAATAAACCATCCAAATCAGCAATAAGGGATCACTGCCACCTTCACAACCACCCACTACTTCCCTCCAACTTCAAATTATCAACGCGGCAAACCAACTAACTGACCTCCGCATTCTCGAATCCCTATGTATCCTCAGTATGAAACCAGCCTCAACGACTATAGTTCCGCCTTTAACTTAAATAGAGCCGGATAAATTCTTCTTCCTTACCACTGGAAAAGACATCTGTTATCACTCCGTTTGGTTCTCTAACATTTATAATTTGGATACTTCAACTAGAGGTGGAAAGAGTACATCAGTACTCGAGTATTCTTGTACTCGAGTACAAGTTTTTGTTGTACTCGTACTACAAGTAATCTTAAATTGATGTAATCGTACTCAAACTAATTTCAAATATGAGAATCTGTCCTAGACTCGCAGTCCCATGAAAGCAACAGTTTACAACTTTAATTTCAATATGGTTTATATTTTTAGATTTGGTTACTATATTTTTATGCAATACTTTACATTTATAATATTATTAACAATTAAGTGGCAACTTTTGTAGCGAAAAGCCTTAGTGAAGAACGTGTCTTGCGTTTTATTACTGAATAGGTAAGGTAAAAAAAAAATTTACAGTATACGATACAAATGTAACAGTACGTACATTTTGTTCATTGCATGTCACATTTTTTCCCTTTTCAATGCAATGCGTTCATATGGTCTAATAAGCTTTGCTCATGCAAGCAGCCAAGCACCAGTTAAAGTTTGAAACCACACTCTTACACGCGTACCCGAACACTAAAAAAACCGTACTCGTACTCGACCACTCAAAAAATACTGTACGTACTCGTAATCGTCCAACTCCAAAATTTTGGTACTCTTTCACCTCTAGTTTCAATATGTAATCATTCCCCACCTTTGTTTCAATTAGCTGATCACCCCGATAAACCTGGTAAGACACTACTTTCAATTTTTGTCACCTTTTAACCTTTGTACATTTTGACTATTGTTTTACCCTCCTATATTTTGTATACTTTTTATTTTTATTTTAATATATACTGTAAATACATTATTAATATAATACGTTTATATAAATATATTGTATACATTTTCTGTTCATCATATTTATTCACTTTTTAAACTTGGTTTTAAATTTTTAGCACTGATGATGGAAACTGAATTTTCCAAAACGTCTTTTACTAAACATGTACCATCTCCTCGTCCTCTTATTTCTCACTAAGTTGCGGTTCCCCAAGAACAAACCCTTCAATCAAGTGTGTGTGTGTATATATATATATATATATATATATATATATATATATATATATATATATATATACTGAGCAAATACTCTTGATTTTTGAGAAAACTCCATTGGAATTTTTCCAGATACATTATTCACTGAAATGTCTCTTGTTCTCGAGAAGTATAAATTCATACATTTTTTTTGGCATAAAAAATAGCTATATTTTATGTTAGGTAAATTCATTACGCGAAACGTGTTCTCACACCAAAATAGAAGATAACATTATCCAAATTAAAGGCATTTTTACTTTGTTAAAAGACAGAAAAATTGTTGAAGTTTTCTCGAAATGTCGTACAGAAATATCATAGTTGACTGGATTTTTCCCGTCCAGTAAATTTCTAAGAGTATAGTTTTTGAGAATGTAGGTTCAGTAGAGTTAGTCTGGATGAGGTTAGGTTAGTAGAATTAGTTAAATTAAGTTCGATTAGATCAAATTTGGTTTGATTAGATTATATGGCGGTGCGGATCTAAAGAAGAATCGATATTTGATTGGCTAATTAATAAGGTTAGTGAACGTGTACTGTTGTTGATCAACTGGAAAATTCGATCCAAAATGCGTCTTCTAAACGATGTACAGTTAATTAACACCAGAGTCCGCAGGTCATTGGATAATACCATTAATAATAATTAATCTGGTAGTCAGAGCACTGAACTGCATTGTCTGGCCGGATCGCCGTGCCATTTCCTGGCTCTCCTGACTGATTATTATTGTTAATTAATAAACAATATTCCACTGATATGCAATGCAAGAGGTGTCTTTCATAATGAATATTCCTGACTTTGTCTGAATATTGTTTGTTTAAATTGAGTTTCTCAGACGGTTGCGTCCTCATCTTCTGTAAAGAAAATGGTTCAACATTCATATCACAATACTGGCCAAAATTGCAAATGGTTTCAAAGTGGGATATATTTTCTCTATGTACAGTTCCGAATAAGAGTGTATCATCCTATTCAATCATTCCTATTCATTCCACGCTCAAGAGCGGGAAAACTGAGAGTAGGAATTTTACAAAAAAGGGCATTTTAAATCAGTCTATTCTCAATTTGTGCCCATTCTCGTTCTTATTCACGGCTTTCGGGTGGAACCAATGCAAAATAATTACCTTTTATTTAATTAAAAAAAATGTATTTTCTATAAATAATTTTAATATGTCTGAGTCGTTTTTAGTAGTATACAGATGCTTTATTTTGTCTTTATTTTCATAATTAATTTGTCAGTATTTTTTTGTCCATAAATTTTGTACGTTTTAAACCTTTTCCATTCTAATTTCTTACTGTAAACATATTTTCTTTAGGTCTGTTTGGCGTTCCAATGATCTCTTGTAGTAAATCAACAGTATTATATAGCAAAGGTTCCTAACCTTTTTAGGTCGACGTATCACCATACTTTTTCTGGGTACCACAGTCGGAAAGGTTGCGGGTTATTCGTGTACAACTTATTACTTTATTACCATTAAAATAACTATCAATTTGCGAACTGCATATTAAAACCGTCTTGCGCACTACCTAAAACAGTTCCACACAGGTTGGGAATCGTTGTGAAAAAGTATAAACTTAATTCAACCTGCGCGAGTAGCTTATGGTGGATGGACGCGGGGCTGTGAATCCTTCTTCAGACTTCGTAACTTGCGCAGTAGCAGTTATGGTGCTACTTCTGTGTTTGGTGGAAATGATTAAATTGTAGGTGCTCTTCTCCTATATGACTTAAGCGTTGTGAAAAGGGTCAGAGGCAAACACTGACTTGTAACATATTTAAATCCAGCAGCTAGAGGTGAGCTAATTTATTAAACTTCGTTTTCTTAAGAAAAACTCCTAATTGATACAGGGTGATATACACTTCTGTTACGTTAGTTCTGCTCAGCATGTGGAGGAGTAAGTATCCGTAGCCTGCGTTGAAGCATCGTAGCGGCATATTTGTTTCGAATTTTCGACAACTGTTGGTTACAGTCGTCATTTTTTTGAGAAGGCGTCGCAAAACACAGAAAATAGCATTATACCTGCATTTGACAGCTTATATGGATTAACCACGTTTAGAGCGACATACTGTATGAATGTCAGACACCTGTATATTATTTACAGAAAAGTTTGGCTGTCTTGACCAATTATTTTTTATATATTTATATTTTATATTTTTATATAGAGTTGTCTGCATACAAACTAGCGAAAATTGCACAGAATTGGATACGAATCTAGATATTCTTTGAACTAAGCTAACGAAGAGCATTTGTCTTTACTGTGATGAACCACGTATGAAGTTCCTTAATTACGCTTAGACTCCGTTTACTGAGAAATGATACTGCGACCTGCTTGTACCCTGAATGGGCGTACAAGATGGCAGATATAAAAGTTGACAAACCGTGATGATCATGACTCCCTCATGAGTCATCACGCCGACAAGGTGACGAAATGCTTCTACAGGAAAGGGGTTTGAAACAAGAACTGAGAAAGGAAATCAGATTTCCACACCATGCCCTCACCCTTCACACGCACCTAGCTACCCAAGAGAAGGAAGAGAGGAAAAAGAAATATACGGCAGAAACGCAACTCTACCTCACCTAATTTATGCCATACTTTTTTTTTTAGTTTTGTTCATTAGGAAATTATGTATTTCTACAAAATACTTATTCAGTCTATTAACAACTGACAAGTGTTGAGCGTAATTTCTGTAATTGGATGTCTGTCATGTGTATGTGTTTGCCAACTCTCTGAATGTTGCAGAGTTTCAATTTGGGTCTCCCACCGTGAAAGGTGTGTATGCAGCAAGTGATATATTGAGTCGTTCATCGTCGTGGTGTTGTGCCACCACGAGAATAGAGAAAATCTCTTTACGAGGAATATCAGTGGGAGGTCACTGTATCTATCGCCGTGTACTTGGCCCTTATGGAGAATAAAGTGTTTCCTTTGTGATCATTCGTTGTTGCTACGGCGAAATCAAGAGTCTCCCACTTAGAGGTGTTTACGAGGCAATTGATAAAAAACTGAGTTGCTCGATGGCTGAGCATGCTATGTGGGGCACGATGCACCCAGAAACGTCTCTCTAAAGCGGGAAGAAGACTAAGTGTAGGAGGAAATATTTAAACTCCTGCGGGGTTACGTTATAATACTATTTTCAAAATACTTATTTAACCGTAAACCCTGAATGTATTCACAACTTTGTTTAGCCTATTTTCAAACATATTTACTTACACTTTGGCTTGAAACAACCCCCGAGGGAAGTTCGTTCCAGATAGTAACTATTTTATTGGAGAAGAAATTACCGTAGATGGAAGTACTAAATGCTTTTAGTTCCAATTTAAAGACATTATTTCTTGTCGGATTGGCATTAAATGAGAATAATTTTTTGTAATCTACCCTGTCTATTCCACTAAGCACCTTAAAACCTTAAATAAGCTGACTGCGCAACCTCCTGGTCTCTAAACAGATTTAAGAGCTCTAATCTACGTTGGTTGTTTTGAAGTCTCATTGAAGGGATCAGTTGTGGCCCTTGCTTGTAATCTTTCCAGGCTTTCTATATCCTTCCTAAGGGACGGAGACATAACCCTTTTTTAAAGATTGGTGTTACATATGCTAATTCCCAATCGGTTGGAACTTTTGCTGATTCGAATCATTTTTTTAATATGGTTACTAAATCATCAACAATATTGTGACTAACCTCTTTTAATACCCTTGAAAGAAATAAGTCAGGAACGGGTGATTTGCACTTATCTTGTCATTTAGTTGCTGTACCTAATCTCGTAAAACTTATGGCTTCTGAGGGATAGTCACCGTCATACTTAATCTGGAGGTTTGGTACAAGTTTCAGTTAAGTCTTCTTCCGTGAAGACTATAACGAAGAACTCGTTTTACGTATTAGCTGAATTTCACTGCCATTTCTCTCTTTTTGGGGACCTTTAGAATTTTTAATTGACTTTCTGCGTTAGACATCATGGACAAAAAACTCTTTAGGGTTAACTTTACAGGGTGAGGAAACTAGCTTCTTCATCACGTTTAGCTGGCCTAATTAAAGATTTAATCCTCTGACGTATGTTTATATAATTTTCTGAATTAGTCACTAGTCAGGTTGGAATGTGACTTACGAGGAAATAGTTTGAAGGCTCTATTTCTTTTCATAATAACATTGCTAATTTCATTGTTGAACTATTTCGGCTTCTTGGTTGACAAAGAGGGAACTATTTCAGTGGGTACAAAAGTGTCCTGTAATATTCTAATTTGATCCCTATATGAGCTCCAGCTGACAGTGACATCCTCACTTATTAGAATTTCAAGAGTGTCTAAACTACTTCGGAAACTTCCAAAATTTCCTCTGGAGAAATCCAACCTTTTGTGCAGCTTTCCTCGAATTCTAATTGGAACCCTGAGGTCAAACCTAATCAAGTTGTGATGGCTGTTACTCAAATTTTCACCAATAGTCAGGTTGGAGACAAGGTCATCTTCGCTCGTGAATACGAGATCAAGTTTACTATTAGCCAAGTAGGACCGTCGACCCATTGACTTAATAAATTATCATTTGCAAATTCCAATAGTCTTGACCCCCTCAGCATCAGTTGAGATATTATATACCTTTCAACCTTTGAAATGTTCTGCGTGATGATTCCTCATTTCACGAAGGTCAAGCTTGTCGCCCCTCCTCTCGAGTTGGCCTGGGAAGTAGTGAGTTGGTTTCTTGTACTCTCCACCTCACATAGCCAAGTACGCCCGGCTCATCGGGGATTGTTCTGAGCCAGGCGTCTAATCTTCTTTTGAAGATGTCCACTGCAACACCACTCGTGTTCCTTAGGTCTTTGGGCAGCTGATTAAACAGTTTTAGTCCTCTCACCACCAAACTATTTTCTTTCAGGGCTAAGGATGTTCCTGTCTAGCCTTTAATTTAGGAACACGACACAGTCATCCTTTTCTACTTTCCACTGTTGTTTGGGGAGTTACAGGGTTCAGAGTAAGATTAGGGACTAGTTTCTCCATTATTTTTCAAGTGTAAATAATGGTGTATCTCTCTCTCCTCCTTTCCAGTTAATGTAGGTTTAATTCGCGTAACCTTTCCCAGTAGTTTAGTTCTTTGCACCCCTTCATCTTGGCTGTGAAGCTTCTCTGAATCCCTTCTAGTTGTCTGATATCTTCTTTTTTACATGGGCATGTTAGGACCGAGCAGTATTCCAATTTGGGTATGATCAGTGTTTTCAGTAGAGGAATCATTATATTCCTATCCCTTCGTTTAAAGGTTCTTAGTATCCGCCCAGTTATTCTCTTTGCTCTGTTTATTGCTATCTAATTTTGTGTTTCAAATTTCGCATCATCAGTCATTACAACCCCTAAGTATATATATATATATATATATATATATATATATTATATATATATATATATATATATAAGCAAAGAACCACAGGAAAAAGGAAACACGAAGTCTGATCCCTTTCGTGATATATTCACATCCTCAGGGACAAGAAAGAAATAGACAGAATTTACAACGTAAATGAGTTAAATACACAAGCGAAAAAAACGAAAAAAATTCCCCAATAGGCAACTCAATTTAAAAACCATAGGTCCCAATAGGTAACGGAACGTTTCTGGAGTAGCACGTGCCTGACGATTGCACCATGTCTTTTGTTTTCCTCAGATTCTTGCCTCGTATTTGCCTGTTTTAATTAAACACTATTTCTAATAACTGTATCATTTTTGTGTACATGTTAATTGTCTAATTTCCTTTCTATAGTTGTTTTTTTTATGTATTCAATATTTAGTAGACTTTAGATTAAGTTATCTATTGGGGAAGTTTTAGATTGTTTTTTGGTTTTTAAATTGAGTTGCCTATTGGGGAATTTTTTTCGCTTGTGTATTTAACTCATTTACGTTGTAAATTCTGTCTATTTCTTTCTTGTCCCTGAAGATGTGAATATATCACGAAAGCGCTCGGACTTCGTGTTTTCTTTTCCCTGTGGTTCTTTGCTTATTACAAGATCACGTGTTGTTCTGTGATTTTACTGCATATACATACAGGGCGTCCCAAAAAAATGTATACACACTTTAACAGCTGATAGCTCAATTGATGTTTCTTTCTTTCCAAGTTAAACCCATTAGAATTAATAAGGGCAGTCAGACTAAGCTTTGAACAAAGGAAATTCATTCTAAAATGCTACTGGAAGTGTGAAAACGCAGTTGAAGTGCAAAGACAGTTTAGGAGGGAGTTTCAAATAGATCCACCAACGCGACTTACCATCACTCGAATTAGAGATAAGTTTGAAGCCGATGGAACTGTTCAGAATGTCCACAAGAAGCGTTCCGGAAGACCACGGACATCGACAAGCCCCACAAAGCAAGAAAGAGTACTGGAAACGTATCACCAAAGTCCAAGAAAATCTGTGCGGCAAGCGAGTCGTGAGGTAGGAATTTCAGAATCGTCTGTCCAACGCATTTTGAAGCGCTGTCAATGGAAAAGTTACATTCCAAGATTAGTCCATGCTATTAATGAAGATGATCCGGACCGAAGAGTGGAGTATTGCGAGTGGTACTTGGCACGATGTGGATGTGGATTGGACGAAGGGGTTTCGTAGAATACCCCCGCGTTCACCAGACCTCACACCACTAGACTTTTTTTTATGGGGATACTTAAAAGACAAAGTCTACGCTATAAAACCTGCAACAGTCGCTGAATTGAGAGCAGCCATTGAACGAGAATGCACACAAATACCAAACGAAATGTTTCGTGATGTTTGCGATTCCATTGCTTCGCGTTATCAGCAGTGCCTGGACCAGAACGGACGTCAGTTTGAAAACAGGCGTTGACAAAACAGTTAAATAATGTCTGTAGATTCTACTACATTTTGAAAATGAAATGTATTTTAATAAACACTGCCTTTATAATTATTTAAAGTGTGTATACATTTTTTTGGGACGCCCTGTGTATATATATATATATATATATATATATATATATATATATATATATATATATAATATTCAAGAGAAATCCAATGACAAGGAGGAATGTAAATGCCATGAAAAGTCTTCTTTAATGCAACGTTTCGAGCAATATGCTCATCTTCAGGCTAAATAATAATAATATGAAATTAAAATCAATAAACAATTAAAACAAGACAAAACAGTTTCTATAAGACCAATTCTTAAAAACAAAATTTAAAAAGACTAAAAGAAGGTTAAATTCAAAGTTATTAAAATTTACATATAAAATTACAAGAAATTTAAAAAGCTATTTTTAAATTACATATAGTAAATTTGAAATTAATACAATGGAATAACACTACTAACCCTTCATTGCTGGTTCCGAGGCACAAGTAATCTTAAAACAAAACACATGGAACATACTATGGGTTGGGTGGTTGGAGTTATAAATTGGGAAGGGGGAATTATAAAAAATTTAAAGGGACAGCTGAGGAATCAACATTTAGAGAAGGGGTCAATGTTTTTATATAAAGAGATTCCAAAATTCTAAGTGAGTTGGAACAAGAGTTATACCCGAGAATTTTAAAATTATCTAAAGTGACATCAGTTTTACATTTAATACTATGTTCCCGGATACTAGAGGCTTCTTTTTTATTTAAAATTTTACCTGTTCGGCAACTTATTCCCATATGCGAATAAAATCTAGCCCTGAGAGAGCGCACGGTGCTGCCAATGTAAGTACCAAGGAGACACCTTGGGTAAGTAAATAAATATACAACACCGCTACGCAACGAATCAGGAGTTCGATCCTTCGCTGAGAAAAAGCTACCTAAAGACGTTTTATTAATAAATATAATGTGAAAATCAGTATGATAAAAATTTTTTTTTAACAACTTCGTAAATTTAAGTTTAAATTCTTTATTCATGGGACCCATTTCAGGTACCAAGAAATATTTTACATCTTTAGGCACTGAAATACAGGGAGGTTGAGGGCTATAAACATTATTTAAGAAAGATCTTATTAGTTTATCTACATATTGAACAGGAAAACTATTATTGGTAAAATATAATCTTAAATTATTAAATTCATCGTTAAGTAAGGTAAAACTAGAAGTCAAATTATATCCTCTGAGCAAGTGTGTTTTAATGCACGACATCTTATAGTTAAAATCAGTAAAACTAAAAAAATTCATGCCCAAACCGGTAAAAGTGGGTTTCCTGTAAACTGATGTAGTAATAGAATCCCCTTTTTTCGAAATTAAAAGATCTAAAAAGATCTAAAAATTTACGAAGTTGTTAAAAAAAATTTTTATCATACTGATTTTCACATTATATTTATTAATAAAACGTCTTTAGGTAGCTTTTTCTCAGCGAAGGATCGAACTCCTGATTCGTTGCGTAGCGGTGTTGTATATTTATTACTTACCCAAGGTGTCTCCTTGGTACTTACATTGGCAGCACCGTGCGCTCTCTCAGGGCTAGATTTTATTCGCATATGGGAATAAGTTGCCGAACAGGTAAAATTTTAAATAAAAAAGAAGCCTCTAGTATCCGGGAACATAGTATTAAATGTAAAACTGATGTCACTTTAGATAATTTTAAAATTCTCGGGTATAACTCTTGTTCCAACTCACTTAGAATTTTGGAATCTCTTTATATAAAAACATTGACCCCTTCTCTAAATGTTGATTCCTCAGCTGTCCCTTTAAATTTTTTATAATTCCCCCTTCCCAATTTATAACTCTCCAACCACCCAACCCATAGTATGTTCCATGTGTTTTGTTTTAAATTACTTGTGCCTCGGAACCAGCAATGAAGGGTTAGTAGTGTTATTCCATTGTATTAATTTCAAATTTACTATGTAATTTAAAAATAGCTTTTTAAATTTCTTGTAATTTTATATGTAAATTTTAATAACTTTGAATTTAACCTTCTTTTAGTCTTTTTAAATTTTGTTTTTAAGAATTGGTCTTATAGAAACTGTTTTGTCTTGTTTTAATTGTTTATTGATTTTAATTTCATATTATTATTATTTAGCCTGAAGATGAGCATATTGCTCGAAACGTTGCATTAAAGAAGACTTTTCATGGCATTTACATTCCTCCTTGTCATTGGATTTCTCTTGAATATTAAATTGAAGCTTTTTAGAAGCAACCCGCATGAAAATATATATATATATATATATATATATATATATATATATATATATATATATATATATATTATATTATAAAAAACAAGGTATTTGAAACATTATATAATTTTTCTTGTACAAGATTTTATTTACTCAAGCGTTTGAGAACTCATTTTAACCTTTAAATGAGACTATACATTTCAAGTTTTTTATTGCTAAGTATCGAAAATTTATGTCTGAAGTTGAATTTTGCCGAGGGGAAAAAACATTTTATTTTTCCTGTCCTATCGAGAAGACGTCAGCAAGAATATATAGATTTTGGTTACTCATTATCGATAAATGTAGTTCGGCTTCTTTAAGGTTAAAAGGTGCTGTTGGTTACCCACAGTCTACTGTATATTGAGTCTCAACCTGCCACCAACCTGTAATAATCTTTTATGTGTGAAGGGTTTGAATGAATAAGGTACACACACACATACATACATACATACATACATATATATATATATATAATATATAATATATATAATATATATAATACGTGTGTGTGTGTGCGGGTGTGCGCGTGTGTGTGTGCGCTCACGAGCGAAAGCAAGACGAGCATTGCGGTGGTGTGGGAATAATTCCAGGCACATTGCTGGACGTCTAGCACGTAAGCCACTTTCCATAAGTCTCCTTCTAACGGTTCGCTCCGATACACTGACGTCTCGAGACTTTTCCAGCTCATTGCGGACGTTTGTGGCAGTCAAGCGACGATCTCGCAAAACACTCAAGACGATGAAACGATCGTCACGGGCAGATGTGCAGCTCGATCTTCCAAATCCTGGTCTTCGGGTGTACTCTCCTGTCTCACATAACGTTGGTAGACACGTCGAACCGTCGTTCTTGGAATTCTTAGCGCATCGGCGACGTAACGCTGGCTCCGACCATCTTCAATTAGGGCGACGACTCTTGCGACGTTCACGGCACTCAAATCCATTGTAAATGTCCAATTCTGAAACCCAAAAGAATTAGAAGTCTATCTGTTACTAAACACAAATGCTTACTCCCACTAGTGGAAGAAAAAAGTGGCACTAGCATTCTAAAAGCAACTGAATGTCAGACTGTCGAATTCTTAAAAGAAGTCGAAAATTAGTTACAGGTAGTGTGTTCGCAGCTGACGTTGTTTTGTCTCGTTATTTGGTTGCCTCATAGACTATATTTTTGAATTTTAAAACTTTTATGGACAGAAAACTTGTCCACTTTTTTGCTTTTCGCGATATTCCAAGTGGGCCGATTTTTCTGCCGCTCAGTGTCTATTCTTAATATTATCATTATTATATTATTATCGTATATATAATTATATAGTAATATCATGACATAAACTTCATACCTATAGAAGCTACAATTACATTAATGATCTTTGGTAGACTTTAAGACCACAATTTCTTATTGTCAAGATACTTAAAAAAATAAGGCATCTCCACATGTAGCTCTGTCTGCAATGCTCACTAGAGTCGCTAATAATTGTAGCCATTCAAAAATTGTACGATCAACACTCAGTGAGTTAGTACAATCTTGAAATATTTTGCTAGCTCATCTTCACATCATAACTTTCCATATTATCATAAATACTTGAAATATTCCGGGTATATTAAAATGAGAAATAAGAAATGCATAAAATGAGGAATAAAAAGTTATTGGCCATTTAGTGGGTATGGTACCCAGGAAATTTTGTTCTGGCAACTGTGTCTGACTGTGTGACTCGGCAAGTGTAGACACACAGCGTGTCGGTGTTGTGGTGTGGCCGCGTGTGATAGAGGAACGTGCTAAATGCTTAATAATTCCCTTTTATTAGGTAAGTGAAGTGAGCTATGTCTTTGTTTATTAATTTTGAGTAGAATCTTGCTTTTCTTTATGGATTTAAAAAAAAGAAGAGATACAGGCTAGTGGGCTCGATCCCATGCCTGATATATATATATATATATATATATATATATATATATATATATATATATATATATATATATGAAAATTATTCATGAAAGTAACACGTGAAAAATATTCATGATGAATAAAACCACGAAGGAAAGGAAACAGAGTGGTGCTCGTCATTAGACGAAAGCGCTTGAACACCACTCTGTGTTTCCTTTCCTTCGTGGTTTTATTCATTATATATATATATATATATATATATAATATATATAATATATATATTATATATATATATATATATATATATATATAATATATACAGTATAATATATATATATATACAGGGTGGCGTGATAAAGGTATCACGATACATTTTTTATTATTTGTATCGTATCGAAATATACGATACCAATAAGTGTCAGTAACACGATACTTTATTATAGACTCAGTCAATGATCTTTCCCAGAATGTCTGATGAATGTTTGAGAAGTCACTGTTTGTAAAATTCAATAAAAATAAAAAGTAATTCAGTTGTTTCATAATGTCATGTATGATATTATATATCGTATCGTATCGCGATACATATATTATTCATATATCTAGTATCGTAACGCGATACATTTTTGCCAATGTATTGAGTATCGTATCGCGTTACTTTTTTTTGGCCCCGATACACCACCATATATATATATTATATTATATATATATATATATATATATATATATATTAGACTGGTCAAGCTTATAGGGAGCAATTTTGAAATGCAATTTTTACATTGTCTTACCCCAGGAAAATGTTAAGCATGTTGACAAGCCATTAACCAAGTTTGAGCGAAATCAGACGATATTTACTAGTGCCGCCTGGATGCCAAAATTTGTGTTGCAAATTAAGATTCACGAAAATTCAGGCATTTGTAATAGGCATATTTTTATAGGTTAAAATGCATATAAAATTTTACACAACAACTTTCCACACCACCCAGAAGGTAATTGCTCGGCGCGTTTTTTACTTTACTTTGAACGAAGTCCCTCAATCATGGTCAGTTTCTTTGCATCAGGGAACTGTTGTTGGTGTCTCTCCACAACTTGTAAGAGGTACTGAACCTGATCTTCGTTCTTTGTTAGATGATTGCTAAAGTTCTGAATCAGTGCTACAGCCCTCTCCGCGTTGTCATTTACGACGTTCATTGTCTTAACGTAATTACTAGCGATCTGGTAGTCGTCTCTGCTACTCCACTCCGCTGGATCGACTTCAAGAAAAGCTGACGGTAGTGATAGTTTATCAAAGAACTGGCGAGTAACGCTAGTGACGAAACTGGCTAGAGTTTTTTCATGCAGATTGGGTAGTGTGTGATCCAGGGTTATTCGCGTGGGTGGTTTTACAGAACCCTTGGCATTTAATGCCTGAACCATTTCTCGCGTCACTTCCAGTGACGCGCCATCATCAAAAAAGAAAGTGCAATGAGCTCCTCACTTGAATACCATAGATGACGGCAGAGCGTTTTAGATGCAGCTACTGAGATTTCTTATCCTCATAGATTTTTAGTTGTTTGAGAAGTGCCAAATCGTTTCTAGGAGCGGAACAGGCGAGAGGAGCCGCAAACCAGGCAGGTGTGTAGTGGCGCATGGCATACATTGCAAAACGTTTCATCCAGTTTGCTCGTATGCAGTCATTTTAAATTGCGAGTAAAAAGAACTATCTTAATGGCATGTATACTCGCGCCATCCATCTTGCACGTGTAGAGCTCCTGGTTGCTGAAATTTTACGCCACGAGGTGGAACATCGCCCATGTAAATCACTCTCAATTCAAGAAGCTCCCTATAATCTGCTCGTGGTTGGATTTGTCAAGATGATGTTTGCAGATGGTAACAATCTCTTCTTTCTCTGGTATATCGACATCTACGATATTGAAACGCTCCTTATCTATCGCCGCCCAGGACTTCTTGAAGCGCTGGAATAATATAATATCGGGTCCAGTTGTGGTACCATAACACTTATCGAAGACGGATGATATTACAATTTCATTGATATGGTGGCGGTAAGGTAGTCTAATAGTTGTCTGTCCAGCTTTCCCACTTTTCAATTTTTTTTTAAAAGTATAGGTGATCGTGGTTTTTCCCATTATTTGGCACTATACTAGCACATTGGTACCATTTTTACAAAAATGATCAATATTTAGGGGTCTCGCATCGACCTTGAAATTACTAGTTTTTTTTAAAAAATGCGTACTTTTTAACTTTTTACTGAATCAAGATAAATCATTAAGTAGGGATGTTTTCTGAATCCTTAATGAGAGAAGTCGTTTGGTGTGCCTGCCAATGTCATACGACTAACGGTTTAAAGGTTGTGCCTGTATACAGGTAATACCAATGTGCTAGTATAGTGCCAAATAATGGGAAAAACCACGATCACCTATACTTTTCAAAAAAATGAGTCACCATACCCGGGCGGAATGTATAATGTATATAGGTAATTAGAAAATGCACTATGCCTGTGCCACTGTAGGGTGTGTCAATTTGGGAGGTGAAAATTAATTTTTGCCAATTCCTTCACTGAGGGGTTTTCAAAATATGTTTTTGGATGTGAAGAATTCAAATCTGCTATTATTTTTGTGATTGCTCAACACTTAGCTTGGTAAATCTACGTTGATTAAAAAGCACATAAATTGCTCTCGGAAAACAACTTATTAATTTTAGCTTCTCAAAATGTCAGGTTAATGCTATAAAAATTTTAGTTTCTCTGCATAAAACATATCTAGTAATCATAAAGCATATCCTTGTAATCCTAAAACAACATTAGAAAGTAATGACATCAGTAAAAAAAAATATTTAAACAACAAGTTTCATCAAGTCTTGCTTTGATTCGTTCTTGGACATCAGCCGCCGACTTGCTTCTTGGCCTCTGATAAAGCCTCACGTTTCTCATGTGTATACACCCTGCCTGCTGCCTCTCGTGACTTGTTTCACACACCTCTCTATTGACTGAGCATGACAGGGCCACTGTGGAACTTGCATAGGCTTGTCAAAGAACTTTTTACTTCCGCTGTAGTCAGTTTACATGTCAAAGGAGGTTCAAATACCCCGTCAGACCAGTCTGTCAGCTCCAACACGGAAGAAGCACTGGGTTGATGGAAGGTGTCTTCCTGGGACGTATAGAAAGATCTCCAAGTGTGTCATCATCTCCACCCCTCATGTCAACAATCTTTGGACACCAGCTCTCCTCTCCTCACTGTCATCTGAGCACAAGAGTGTCTGGATTATCATTTCGCTGAATGCATACCATGCTAAGCGCTTGATGGTTGGCAAAACAGCATCCACTATAGCCTTCTTTTGCAGCCTAACTAGCCGCAGCTGAAACAAGATGTGGCGTGGGCCTTCCACCCAAGAGTGTTTTACTTTGATGTTGAACCAACAGGGGTAGTACACACCAACAATGTATTCCACTATCAGTCTTAAGTTGTTGAGGGTTTTGCCTTTAAGGCCATGTTTTGAAACCCATATGCGACAAAGCCTGTTTGCTGTTGTCAACCACCTTGAATGGCTCACTGGACCAATTTCAAGAAGGGCCAGATCTGTGGGAAGTTCTCCTGTCCTTATGGCCTGTGTGATCCTATACCCGTACGCTTGATCAGAAGAGAGCAGTGGCGGCTCGTGACTAAAAATTCTAGGGGTGCTGTCTCTAAGAATGGGTTGAAATAATTACTGAAATAAAAGGATGAGCATTGAGCAATGAATAAAAGTTTCAAAAGTTATTGAAGAAGTTATTGAGTGAGCTCATCCTTATATTGTTCTTGATTATTTCAATTGTACATAAAAAATTTAGGGGTGCTGCAGTTTCGCAGTGCCTACCGACGAGCCACCACTGGTAGAAAGATCCTTTACGACATTGTCACTCAGTGAAGTAAGAGGCTCTCCAATTGAGAGTTTGGTGAATGAAGGATCAATTTCAAGTTCGGTTGCAGTGTCTAGCATCTTGCCAATGTTACCTGTCCACTTGTTGTTAGACAAGGTCTTCCCATCCAGTGCTGTGATCAAGTGTCGCAGGGGTAACTCGTTAGTGTGGAGGGCACAAACCAATCAGATCAGCTTACGGCAAAGCTTGACCTCTACCCAATGCATGGAACCACCCTCCCAGCCAGTGTTAACATTTGTAGAATCACCTCCAATAATCTACAAGATTATCAGCAATAACTTCAGCAGGTTTTTTTCTCGTTGAGCCTTTCTCAGGAGTGAAGTGGTAGAGATATCTTCCACCTGGCTCACTGCACACAGAATAATGCTCTTCTTTGATGATGCTGGGAACTGACGATCTGATTGTCTGCTTTCAGCATAACTTTAGTTGTATCTTGGCCGTCAAAGAAGATGCAGTCAATTTCACCTTCTTACAAAGATCATCAAATTCCTGATCCAGGGATCTCATAACTTTTTCTTGGGCCCTCTTGACTTTATTGTGATCAACTACAAGTCTCTTGTCTTCTTCAGTGATCAAGCCAGCATCCATAAAGGCAGCAGTGGTGATGGCAGCTGTGGCACGCAGGCCAACACCATATCTGATGCTATGCATAGCAACATTAGGTATTTCTAATGTGTTGTACTCTGGCTTTATTGGAAGTTGAAGACGTGCTTGGTATTTCTAATGTCACTTCATAACTTCCATCCTTTCCATCTTGAGCATCAGCTATTTGTTCTTCATTTTCATCATCAGAGAAAATTATTTAATTTGATGGCATTGAAACATCCTGCTTACTTGTCTGCTTATATTCAGCAAGCCTTCTTCTTTCGTCTTCTTGCCGCTTCTGCTTTTTGACTTGTCTGTTGTGCTCAGGTTGATCTGGCAAGCCAATCTGATGTGGTCCAATAGAACCAGACTTGTCTCTCTGACCTTTAATGAAAGCAAGTTCCTTCACAGGGATCTTCATCTCCCTAGGGCATGTACAATTAATGTGAGTTTCGTTTTTGCAACCAGCATCTGCAAGGCAGCCAAATTCAGAGCAGAGAACAATTTTACACTTGCAACTGAGGATGTCAAAAAGCTTGTCAAGTTTTGCAATGAAAGCCTCTTTGACATGTAGCTTTCCTCTCCCAAGAGATATGTTTTTGGCCTGCTCCCAGCTCTCTTGGATCTTGTTTAAGATTGTGACTCGTGAATTTACAACGGGGGCTACAAAAGAACTGTTTGCTCGTTCCCACTTTTCAAGCACTTTAGGGTAAATGTCCTTTGCAAGACTGGCTGCTGGGTAGTTTCTCACATCCTCACCACTTTGTTCTCTTAGCAGTAGCCCATATTTCAGAACGTCTCGCAGAGTTGGGAGTTCAGAGGGCAACAACTCTCTACCAGTTCCAATTAGGTTGCTCATATGTGTGAATGTCCCAGTCTTGTCCTCCTTTTAGAAGCCATTGTAGGTCAATTCCCACTGGTTAGGATGGTAGCACTGACGGACAAGTAATCTTCAGCACACTGATGAATATGTTTCAACCTGTGAAATAAGCAAAAACAGCAGTGCATTTTATATACAGCATATATATTATTAATATAATAATTATTATATAATTCCACAAAAAAGTAAAAAAAGTCACTATTTTTATGTAGCTTCTTACCAAGCAAAACTAAATTAAATTAAATTAACAAAAATATCTTTAGAATTCCTAAGTCATGCTGCAACTTTTTAGCACCCCTCATATTTGGAATTTGAAAGTTGAAAAATTCGACACACCCTACAGTGTGCCAGGTACCTAACCTTTCTTTTTTTGCAGATCATAACATTTTGAAATTCTGTCTGAGTTCCTCATCCTTTGTCATGGACAAATCGATGGCAACCATAACTGGAAGACTCTTGAAGCCACAAATAGAGAGTCATCAAAAGGAAAGTCGAAAATAACATCGCTACCTTCTCTAAGATCGGCCTCGGAAATTTTTTTAGTTGGCCAACCGTCGTCCTCCATCAGTGGTAGCAAATTGCCAACAACACGGCAGGTTTTGCAATACTTCTTCAGTGTTATCCAGTACACTGCTAACAGGAAAGACGCATTCAAAGAAACCGTAAACAACGTCTTAAAGTTTTGGAACATGGCCCGCATTAAAACAATCACAAAGCTCAACTGCGAACGGAAGCTAGAGGCATTGTGGAAAGAGTGGCACTTACTCCAAAAGAGCAGAAAACGAGAAACTGACGCCGGAGGAAAACGGCAGAAGTTTTCGGACAGTGTGGACAAGCTGTGGGATATCGGAGCATCTGACGCTGTCGAAGATATAAAGAAGAATCGACTGCTGTCCGACAAGGACAAGAAAGAAGACATTGACTTCTACCTCGATCAACGTGGTCCTCGGGTGGCAACGATGAGCGGGAACGATAAAGTGGGAAGTGGCAGAGATCACGCTCCTGGTACTCGGGACACAACCACGCCGTGGCATTCACCTCATGCGCCCAGGAGCCTACCACCACGCAAGATGGATGGCTAAAGTTAGTATTTTCAAACAAAAATAATCTAGAGATAAGTTTAAATGTTATTCAAAGATAAACATTTCATTATAACGCAAACAAAGTAATTGGTAACAATAAACCTGTCTTACTTACAATGGTGCCTATTCTGTTTCAGGTCATCTACTACACAAAACTGCTGATGTTCAGTAGGCAGCTGGAGCTCGACGCCGAGCTGGTCGACAAACTGCACAGGATCGTGGTGTTCATCGCTCTTCTGTACGTACCAGCTTGGTTGGCGGCCCCTGTAGCAGCTGATGCGCCGTTGAATGACCTGGTACTATACCAGCGTTTTCTGAGGTATAGGGCAGTGGACCGCGAGGTGGCAGAAGCGTCACTGGCAGTGATGAGGCGGCACTTCTGGTATCTGAGGCCTCAGACCGTCATCTTCGCTCTATGCAGCAACAAGGTGGATGGCACTGTGAAGCAACAGATGGCAGAGAAGCTGTCCCACCTCCCTGTACCCAAAGACTTCACATACGAGAACGTCTCAGTCGACGAGATGACGCTACTCCCCGACCTGATCGACGAGTCCTCCTGGTTCTTATTTGCAGGTCTGAAGATGTATGGGTCTTCGTGGCTCACCCTGCCAACTGATAAGTGGGACGAGAACGAGGACTTTTGTCGTCTGAAGGATGTGATCTCTAATCTCCAGGTCACCAATGACGTCACTGAAAGAGGAGTCCAACTGATACAAGACTATGCGAACACGGTCACAAAGGACGAGGCACAGCTGCAGGATCTTCTGCAAGTGGTGGAAAAGAACCGGAAAGAGCTCGGCGACTTCAAGAAGTCATCACTCGCCACGATGACATAGCACAGAGGGACAACGTTGCAGCCAGTGACGTGTGATAGTGGTCAATACAATGCAAAAGTGATTGTTTAAGTTATTGTTTCTTTCTTCCTTATTTGTCTGCTATTTGCTGATTTTTTTGAAAAGTATAGGTGATCGTGGTTTTTCCCATTATTTGGCACTATACTAGCACATTGGTATTATCTGTATACAGGCACAACTTTTAAACCGTTAGTCGTATGACATTGGAAGGCACACCAAACGACTTCTCTCATCAAGCGGATTCAGAAAACATCCCTACTTAATGATTTATCTTGATTCAGTAAAACGTTAAAAAGTACGCATTTAAAAAAAAAAACTCGTAATTTCAAGGTCGATGCGAGACCCCTAAATATTGATCAATTTTTGTAAAAATGGTACCAATGTGCTAGTATAGTGCCAAATAATTGGAAAAACTACGATAACCTATACTTTTAAAAAAAAATTGAAAAGTGGGCCACCCTATTGTACAAGCTCCATTCTTGATACCAGTGTTGCTAGTAGTTGTATCGAAACACATGGCCTGCACAGACCGTGCAAATCTCAATCATCTAAGCATTCTATTACAGCTGTTGCAATTTGTTCACCTGTTCCTGAAACTAGCCTAGGCACTGCCAGAAGCTTAGACATTCCTTCCCCAGAAACAATAACAGGTAGTCTTCCTGTAGTATCATTTCCTGTGAGATCTGGAACTAATTTACCATCCCAATGAACAGTAAGAGGAATATCAACATTGAAGGAGTGCTTAATATCGTCAGCGATCTTTTTGCGAATTTCAATCCTTCATGTCCAAGAGAAGTAGAAGCAGCTGACAGTACGACAACAGCATTGCGATCACTCATTTTTGTTCGGTCCAATGCCATAGACAAGTCAGGTGATACGATGTGTTTACCTCTACTGGACCGTCTCTGTTTATGCAAAGGTTGAGGGATATATGACGTACTCGGTTCTTCTTCGCTGCTGCTGCTGCTACTATTATAAGCAACAGCTACGCCCATTTTCTTTCGGTTTGCCTCTGGTTCTGCCAACCTTTCATTTGCTGCTTCTCTCTGACGTTTCCAGAAATCTTGACGTGCTAGCTTTTCGTCCACATTGCCCATGTAGCTTCTCCTTCCTTTCTCTCGCTGGGCATTTAGGAATGATTTATCTTCATCTATTGACATCATCTGCAAAGCATTTGCATGGGTAATATAGAAAAGATCATCTAAACATTTTTGAAAAAGTTTCTTTTTTCTATTTGAGTCTTTGTACGCTTAGATTTTGATTTCTGAAGTGCTCTGAAACTATCGTACATTTTCTGAATCTTTGGCAGTGCATTGTATTCAGCTATAGTAGGTATTCTGGCCATTTCCCAAAATTTTAGGACCTCACAAAACACAAGTTTGGATGCCTCCTTCAAGGTCTTCTGATTCTTTGTTTGCTTGAAAATACGACGTAGCACATCTCCATTGGAAGGAAGTTTTCTTCCGGTAATCGAATAATTGGCTGACCAAGTAGCCATATTTCTGTTCTATTTCTTGTCATTGATGAGCTCGACATAATAAACAATTATTTAACAGTAATCTTAGATGAATGAGAGAGTGGTGACCACACAATGAAGGACACAATGGCACAACAACCTCGCTTGCCGTCTAAGATCAAACTGAGTCAGGTCTACCGCGTGATAACACCCTCACCCCAACACCTACACGATGGATCAGTATGACCATATTAATGAACTGATTAGGCCTGAATCTCCAGTATAGCGTGGGAAAGTAATGAAACTGCATTTGTAGGCAACCTGCGACCTCAAGCATAAATTGAGTTATTTACTAATTATGACAATAATTTTGGGTGGGGTGGCGGCACCCCTCATAATATTTCAAATTAACTCAAATTTCTGTGGTGGCCTTTCCTTAACAGTGTTAACAATATTAAAGGGTAAGACATTATAATTTCAAAAAAAACATTTTTTTTTTTACCAGTAATATATATATATATGTCCGTGATAATCTAACAGTCAATAACTGGCAGGACTAATACGAGTATTTTTTTTTTTTAATCTCATTTTTGTTCTGTTTACTGCTATCTTATTTTGTGTTTCAGAGATTTCGTATCGTTATTCATTATAACTCTTCAATCCTTTTTGCTTTATAGTTTCTCTGAATTTCCTGTCCATGTGGGGCATAGTATTACGTGGCTTTCAGTTCAGTTCTGATCTTATAAGAGTTGAAATTTCTCGGTGTTAAATTTCGTATTGTTGTCTTTGGTTAATTGTAAATTCCGTTCGTTTCTGTTAGTAGAGATTCTATATCCTCTGGGTTTCTTAATTTTCTGCTCATTTTTGTGCCATCAGCAGAGGATGTTACTGTGCTATCAGTGATAACTTCATCATCTATATCAATTAAAATAATTATTAATAGTAATGGAGAAAATAATGTTTTTGTGGTACTGAAATACGGAGCTCCGATTCAGATGAAGATATTCCTTGAACTGTAACAACTTTCTGTCGTTCACTAAGGAATTTATATATCCATTTTCCTACTTTTCTTGTTATTTCCATATATTTCAGTTTATATGCTATGATTCCATGGTCACACTTGTCGAACGCCTTGGCAAAGTCTGTGAATATCACATCATAGTTTGCATTGTTTTCGAGTACATCAATAATGTTGTCATCATGTTCCATTAGTTGTGATAGGCATGAGCTTCCTGACCGGAATCTGTTTATCATCATTTAATTTTTGCCGGGTCTCCAAAATGTCATAGATTTTTTCTTTAACTATTCTTCCTAATATTTTAGGGAGATGAGATGTCGGCGACATCGGCCTTAGGGTTTTGCCTCAGATCGATCCCCTCCTTTATCAGGTGGAACTATGTTCGTTCTCTTCGGGATGTTCGATATTTCTCCTGTGTCCAGTGATCGGTTCCATATCTAACGTTGGGGTTTAGAGATATCATTTTTACAGTTTTTAATCAGTGTAGTGTTCTGCCCTGGCTGCTGCTGAGTGTTATATATATATATTATATATATAATGAAACGCATATACAAGGGTCGGTACGAAAGTAATGCTTTGATTTTACTTTTCATAAAATATTCGAACAAAAGTTATGAAACATGTCTGGTATATTAATTCATCCATCCTTGCAGAGTGCCAAGATAATTTTTTACATGGTTCCCATAACAATCACCTAACTTTTCTATCGTTGAACCAGTTTAAGTTTGTCGGATACATAAAACTCAGTCACATTTGCTTTACCAACTGCGGAAAGACTCCCGTCGCGTCATCTTCGTCTTCGAAGTGATGTCCATGCAGTGCATCTTTCATTCGGCCAAAATGATGGTAACGAAAAGGAACAAGATCAGGCTGTGCACGGGATGGGGAAGTACAATGCATCCAAACGATGGAATAGCCTCAGATATGCGCAGGCTGGTGTGCAACCTTGTGTTATCATGCTGACGCAGCACTATCCCGCGTTAAGGAGGGTAGAATTAAATATGATATACTGTATATAAAAAACACCAGTCAGCACCAGACCGGCTGGTCCCTACGATGCTGTTTGAGACGGTAGGTTTCAAGAATGGATGAAAATTTAAAAAAGAGTGAGAATTTTAAAGTAAATAGTGGATAAAACCGAATACAAATTCTACATTAGTTTTATGCGTTAACAAATGCTTTTAACTGAGGGTTTAAGGCTCGACAGAATTATTTTGAACTACGTTGGCTGGCAATCCATTCTACAAATTAAGTATTCAGTTGAAGGAAAATGCTTAGCTTCACTTGAATTAAATTGTTTACCCACTAATTCCAGACCATTACCGCGAGTTCTACAGATCTACAGAAGCTAAGGCTAACAAAGACCCTAAGATCCACTCTAAGGTTAGCCGAGAGAAAGAAGAGAATAAGGGTTAAAAGAAGAGAGTAAGGGTTAAAAGAAGAGAATAAGGAGTTAAGTAAGTAGCAAAACCTATCATTAGTGGGTTAACATTCATCAAAACGGAGAGAGAAAGACTCGCGATCATCATCCGCCGGCCCACTGCCGACAAATCGGAAAAAAATCGAAGAGAATAGGAAAGGGGTGAAGATGAAAAGAAGTAAAATAAGAACGCTTACAAACCATGCAAACACAGTCTCAACTCTAAGAAACACTCATACATGCAAACTACAGACATGCAAGTAAAGCGAGGATGAGAAAAGAACAAAAAAAAGAAGTATGAAAAGTATAACAAAAAGGGGTTAGTTTACGCTACGAGCTACATCTAAGTTTGTGTTAGCCTAATTTTTTTTTTATATAATTTTGTTGCTGGCATATCACCGCTGGCATGTCACAAGCTGGCATAATCGTCAACAGACTCAAACTCGACCATTACCCCAGAGCTCCTGTTGCTAATTGTTTTATTTTAAATGACGTTAATATTTTTAAAATGCCTATCTAAAACGGTTTTAAAACATATTAACGCGGGAGAGTTCACGACGGACGCGGGAAGATTATTCCATTTATCAATTACTGTAAACGTAAAAAATGTTTTTAGCGATGTTAATAATGAAACGTCTGCCACGTAATTTAAATCCGTTATTACGAGTATTGCTATTATCGAAATGAACAATTTGTCAAAATTTACGTTATCGATTTTATAACGATTTGAAAACTTCAATAAGTTTCCCCTTAATCCTAGTTTCGAGTGAATGGCAAGGCTAACTCTCTAATCCTATCTTCGTAAGACTTGTTGCGTAGTGACGGAATTAGTTTCGTGGCGCGTCGCTGAACCCTTTCCAACCTATCAATATCCTCACGCAAATACGGGCACCAAAACTGAACGGCATATTCTAAGTGAGGCCTGACTAGGGACTTGTAAAGGGGCAATATAACTTAATATTCTTGGATTTAAATTCGAAGTTACGCGCTATGAAGTCTAACATCTTATTAACTTTTGCGCAAGACTCCAGGCACTGGTTCCTAACTTTTAAATCCTTAGATACGCGTACGCCTAAATCTACTTCCTCGTCAACGCTCGCTAACTGTCTATCGTCCATCGTGTACGTGTAATTATTATTACGAGAACCTATATGCAAAACTACATTTGTCTACGTTATATTGCATCTGCCACTTATCCGTCCACTCCATAATCCTATTTACATCGTCTTGGAGCCTATTCTATCGTCCACGTTAAGAACTTTACCGCCTATTTTAGTATCATCCGCGAATTTTGAACGTTACTGGTCAAGTTTACATCTTTGTCGTTAATATAGATACGAATAGCAATGGGCCTAACACTGAACCCTGAGCACACCGCTACCTACACATCCAGCCACCCCGATTCCCTGCCATAACAACGACCTTCTGTTCCTGGCACGAAGCCATTCCTCTAACCAGTTCAGGGGCGGATCCAGGAATTTAAGCAGAGGGGTCCAGTGTTGGTGGGGCTCGTTACTGATATGTCATCGCCTTGGGCCGAGGACGCGCGAGCGAAGCGAGCGCCAGGGGGGGTCCCCCCTCGGTAGGAAATTTCATATTTGAAGATAGCTTTAGATGGATTTGAAGTATATTCCCGTTATCAAAATCCTGCGTTCACACACCCGAGCCAGGTCTGAAATGTCTCAGGATCGGACATAAACTTTTTTTCTTTATTCTTTTTAAGGAAATTAATTTGTGGCAACCGGGATACATG